>OZ010583.1:61937896-61982896 GCA_963932145.1 Acanthosepion lycidas
TCATTCTCTCTCTGTCTCTCTCTCACACACACACTCGTATGGATAAATACAGAGAAAGAGAAAAAGTTCCGTGACATGGCATCTGCGCGCACTTCTTCCATCACATGAATAAAATTGTTGTCGTTTGAAAAGAACAAATAGCAATAATAAAGAAAATAACAATCCGTGCCTGAGTCCAAAACACAGATAAGGAAATAGTGTCTATTTTTTCTTTGTTTTTTTTTTTTTGGCTTTTTTTTAATAAAATCGAAGACACATGACAAAAGCGGGGTGGGTGTGTGGTCAGCTGGAGTTGGAAATTTGACGAAGATAATGGCGTATATATCTGAGAAAGCACTTATAGATAAATCTAAGAAAGTTCAGCAAAGATATACTTGGAAAAAAATAGCAGGCGAATATCGATAGGGAGAATACTGGGTTTGTTCTTTACCTTCGGGAAAGAAGACTCGCTCACGATTTCCTTGTTGTCATGCTGGAAGATCTCAACGGATAGGTTGGCCCAGGCCAACTGATGCCGGTTAGAACGATTCTGATTTCTTTGTGAATTTGCCGTTAAAATCTTTACAATTTTCTTTATTTGTGGTTTACAGACCACAGAGCCATATTTTTTATCATTTCACCCCAAGCAAGGCAATAACGACACTAAGACGCAAGCGGTTACTGAGAATATGAGAAAAATACTATTAAGGAGAGAGAACAATAAAAGAATAAAAAATAAATAAGGTAGATGATAATGACTGATATTGAATTTTAATTTTTGAAGATCAAAGTTGACTGAGAAGCAATAAGCCGGAAAAGAGTTCCACAAGCGGGAAATACGATAGAAGAAACTCTTAGGATAGAACTTACGGTTACATCTAGCTATTTAAACGGAAAAATAATGAGACCTTGCCACCACTCTGTTATTGCGCTTAAATTCGTAAAGTCTAGATAAGATAGAAGAAATTCGTCAGAACAGTTACGATGAAAGTATTCATAGAAAAGGCATAGGGAAGCTACATTACGGCCGTGGGAAAGTAATTGAATCCGAGATGCCAGGTCAAGACCAGTATCATTGCAGATTCTACTTTTTTTTATAAAGAATCTCTAAACCTATGGTAGGAGAACCAGACTAGATATGACAGCAATATTCGAAGCAAGGACCAATAGTAGACATATATATATATGCATGATAGATTCTGGCGATAAATATTGTCTAGCACGACAAAAGGTCTGAATTTTAATGACGGTATAGCATAAACACTCATGAGAGTCTATCCGGTTCCCGTCATCTGTATCGCCGTTTGTCTTTGCAAGATTTGGTGTAAGAAAATTAGAGCAGAAAAAAGTGTCGATGGCACGAATTTGTTTAAGGTGGGACCTCAATTTGCCAGGAAGTGACCCACACGCTTGATTTCTTGATCTTCCTCTGCAGCTCATATTGAATGAGACATGCAGAATCCAGTTATGAAATTGAAAGGTACTGCCGCTGACCGTTATAATTTCGAATGGCGCCTTCTATAACATGTCCGTCACGCGTAGTCCTCTTCAACCGCAGATTCGGCCGTCGAGATCTATTGTAATCGTCACCCGCTTACACCATTGGGATCTTTAGGGTTTGTCGCGCTTAGTCTTGTTTCTCGTCATTGTTCTTGCCACCAAGGGTAGCCTGACCACGCAAGCCGCTCCACCACGAGAAGGAGCGACCATCAAGGGTACACACACAGAAATATACACGCATAAACATATTTTACACTGGATATCGGTGTAAAAAGTTCGTCATCAAATGAAAGAAATCATTATTCTTACTTTAGAAACTAAACAATAAATAATACATAATAAAACTATACTTCTACGCCAAAAGTTTCTTTTCTCGCACTTCCAGCCTGTGGAACACAATTCCCTTTACTTGCTACCCTGATAACTCTTCCACTAATCCTCTTCTCTCCTATCAGCTCTGGGGAATTAGTAGGACAGACCGGGTTCTATAGCCTTGGATGGCAACTGGTCTACCGCAGAAAGAAATGGCAACCTATTGCGGGAAAAAAGTCTGCCTCGTCAGTCACGTATCGAAAGATAGATGATCGCCTAAGTGCGTATCATGCATCATCAGAAAAACAGTGTCACAAAACGATGAGTTCCCAAGACTAAGGTCAGCAATTATAAATATTGCTAAAGGTTTATTCTTTAATTCTGATTTGTATTCTTTGCTAACGACCATTGAATGACCATTTTGCAATAAAAAATAGTAAAAATTAGTATTGCAGTAGTAGAACCCATAATTATTTGAACTTTGATTTCATATTCTATCGTTAAAAGGACTGCTGCTGACCGTTATAATTTCGAATGGCGCCTTCTGTAATATGCCCATCATGCGTAGCCCTCTTCAATCGTTGATCGTGTTTGGGCATAGTCACGTTTAGTCTGGGTCCTTGCCTCCAAGGTGTCCTTACCAAGAGTTTATAACTCCCGATGGCAACTCTCAGAGTTCTTAGACCACACATGCTCCTCCACCACGAAAAGGAATTGAAACATAGACGCACAAACACACATATGGATGTCGATGTAAAGAGTTCGTCATCAAATGAAACAAATTATTATTATTACTAATTATTAGAGAAAGATATGGCGATCCGAAGACTTATGGCGATAGCGAAAAATGCCTTCCAAAAGGTAAGCCAAGTATGAGAAATCAGGAAAATTTCGTTAGAAACAAAGACTACTGAACTTTTACGCAAGCTCAGTCCTTCTATATGACAGTGAATGCTGAACAATTTACTCACAGATGAAAAGTCTTGAAGCAACAGAAATGTGATTCTACAAAAGGATGCTGAGGATACCATGGACCAAACATGTAAGTAACGACGAAGTTTTTGAGAAGCTTGAAACAAAGAGAACTTATGCTTAATATTGGTTTTTATCCTTTCATAAAAAGCAAGAGCTACAAAAGGATGAGAAATTGTGGAGAGCCATGACTGTCAACGTCCTGAAGGAACACAACACATAGAAGAAGAAGAAGAAGAAGAAGAAAATGGAGGAGGAGAAGGAGAGTAGCCGCTGTCGATAATTGTGATTTTACAGCTTTCTTTTAGCAGTCGTTTCTTTGCTTGAGCCACACATTTGCTTTTATGCTCTCATAAAAATGTAAGAGTACAAAAGTTAGGAAATTGTGGAGGGCCATGACAAGCAACGCCCTGAAGGGACACGGCACATAGAAAAAGAAGCTGGAGATAATTAAAGGACGAAAGTAAGGCTGTGAACGCCGAAAATATCTTCTTTCAACTAATTGGGAAACTCTCTATTGAAGATAATATGCAGAGCAACAACATAGGTACGTCACAGCAACCGATCACAAGTAATAGAACATTTCACACGAGAAAGCATTACTTTTGATACTGCGACATTTATTGGAACTTTGTTTCCATAACACCACGTACTCGTTCTGCGTAGTATAGGTGAATAGTAATCCTTTTCTGGAACTTGCCAATAAATCCTTAATGATAAACTATGATCGAACTTCAATACAAGATCAATAGCTATTTACAACCGTACATGAGAAAGAATATATCGAATCTTCATGTACGAAACAGACCGTATGTTGAATGTGGATGGCATTCTTTTGAAATCGAGATAGATTTATTTCGTTTGAAGAAATAAAGCACCCATTTCACACTACAACAAATTGCTCCCGCTTGGATGCACACTTAAAAGTAGACTCATCGATTTAGAACAATTGATCACTGGCCCAAGAATATAACAGTGAAAAACTGAATCCTTTTGTGTGAATCAAGATATACACTGAGGTGCCAAAATTCATTGGTTAACAGTATGCAAAGGCAATGGTAGGTGGCGCTACTATATCTTGAAATGATTGTTTAAACGTTCTTCTTTTAGATACTGCGTCCCTTCAGATATATATATCAGACGGGCGTTGATGGTTTTCTAGATCTTCCAATCCATTGTTGCAACATTTGTCTTTTTACCATCCTTCCCACACGCCGGTCTGCCATCTCAACTCTCAGGTAAGTTACTCGCTTATTTCCCCTCTGGTCCTCTTGCCATATATGGGTATACTTTTATATATATATATATATATATATATATATATATATATATATATTATTATTATTCTTTGTGTCATGTCCCTTCAGGACGGCTCTCCACAACTTCCTATTCTTTATAGCTCTTATTAAGGTTTGTCTTTTCACTATTGCTCGTAGCCCATGTTCTCCTGTCTATTAATCTTCACGTTAAGTCGTTTCTGTCATTCCTTCAGTATGTCTTGAATTCTTCAAAACTTCATTCCTCTTTATGTCCCCTAGAAATTACAACTCTCTCTCTCTCTCTCTCTCTCTCTCTCTCTTTCTGATTCTAACTATAAGCGCTCATTTTTTTTTTTCCATTTTCTTTAAAAGTTCCCCGTTACTTACATGTTTAAAGTATGGTACTCTGGTCTTCCTTCTGTAGAATTGTACCTAACTGTGTGAGTGTATAAGTATGCATATGTGTGTTTAGAAGCACACACTGAGGTACACATTAACGTATATGCGTTAGAGGTAGGGTGCAACTATTTCTCTGTGTGTGTGTGTCTGTTTACATGCATGTGTGCTTGTTTGCTCGGATCGCTGTGAAGTAACATTGAGCAAGCTAATTCCAAGATCATTAATAGCCTGTTTGAAAAGTGGATGTACTGGTCCGTCTACGAAACTCTGGAGTCGGGATGCTGAAGATAACATCAATCAGCTAAGTGACAAACCGTTTACATATATTAATTAAATATATATGTGTGTGTGTTTGTGTTTGTGTGTGTGTAATTGCTATGTATATATATATATGCTATGTAGAGAGAGAAAGTGAGAGACAGACAGACAAAGAGGTGAAGTAACTTTGTTACTTTATAATCATATTTGACTGAAAAAAAATTCGGCTTCAACTGAACGCTTAAGCGGTTCACTTGAAAAAAACAGAAATTCCATAAAAGATACGATACGATAAAAAAAGATGTCTTAAATGAGAAGTTCGTTTTATTATAGAAAACAATAACTTGATCTATAAGAAAATGCCAAGGATTTATGTTGCGATATGCAGACTTATTTCACAAGTATATAATTTCTCTCTCCATCATACATAAAATAGGGAGTTATTTTTCAATTACACTATATATATATATATATATATATATATATATATATATATATATAGGTTTATTACCGGTATAGTTATGCTTATGGTTTTATTATTACTGTGCCTATCAGTACCTGTAAATAAATATATGCAACTAAAGACACTAGTATCTATCAATTTAAAAAAAAAAACTTTAACAGTGAAAACCGCTTTTATTACTCAAGTACTTTCCATTTCTTTCTGAGATCATTATCAGCGGAGCTACTGGTAATGTAAAACTATGTATGCATATATATATATATATATATATATATATATATATATATATATATATATATATGTATGTATGTATATATATATATATATATATATATTTAAAAATATGATTCCATTTCCACACAGAAATTACTGTTTCGAAATTGGTCAGCAGTGTCGCAATGGAAGCATAAAAAAATAATTAAAAAATGATTATAATCTAGGCTCTACTTCTGTATCGAGCACAGTTTTTAAAAATAAAAACAAAAATACTAAAGAACTATATATATATATATATATATATATATATATATAGTTGCATGAATTGAATCACTTGCTAGGTATGCTATTAGAAAACTTCGTCTACTATGTTCTTCTAGACAATTTTCTCGTCGGAATCTTGTCCTTCTGCTATGTATTCAGAATTTTTTTATTAAATTCAAAGAACATTCTGCAATGTTATCGGATTAACTTCCCATCTCGGCTTTAATACGGTATATATACTTGACGGTGATCTATAAATATTTTCGTAGTAATTTTTCTGAATACTAATACTTTTTGGTACCTCGACTTACGAATTTAAGCGCCATACTAGATTGGCTGTTAGGTCTCATCATTTCACAGTTGCTAGATATAACCCTAAGATTTCTTCTCTCGCACTCCTCGCTTATGGAACTCCCTTCAGGCCTCTTGCATTCCAGTCATCCTTGATCTCTGAAAACTTAAATACAATGTCAATCGTCATCTACTGTTTCCTTAATTACTATATTTTTTTAATTTCTCTGCTCAATAATTTTTTTTCAAATACCTTAACACTCAGTAACTCTGCTGTCTCAGTGGCTTTATCACCTTTGTTGGGTTGAAATTTCTCAACCCTTATGCTTTGTGATAGCCACATTAACAACACTAAGACGTTAAATTGTCCGAGTATTATCTGAAAAATACAAAAAAAAAATCTGCTACGATCTGAGTAATATAATTACAGGAGAGTTATTTAAATAGGATACTCACTCACCCACTCTTTTCTTCGCCAGCCATTAAAGAAGCATGCCAGCGAGAAAACATCCTGACATCTCAGTAACAAGACTGTGTTGGTAATGAGATAAGACTCAGATGTGATTCCTCAATGGCTTTCGTCAGAAGTGAGCATAAACATATTCAACCGGATATCGGAGCCTGTTCTCCGGTATTCATTTCCTTTGTGGACAATATCATTGGACCACACCGCCCCTTCTCCACCATTGACGTTGTTAACTTCCTCTGTAAATAGGAATTTCAAATAGTGTCCATAAATCACTACATTAGACAACCACCTTTGTGTCTATGTCCGTTCAGCCATATATAATTTTATTTGTGATGTCTACGAAAAAGAAAGAAGTCGGATGGCCTAACGGTTTACAACATGGAAACTGGAACCAAAGAACCGAGTTCAAATCCAGACTGAAATAGATTGTATTCAATTTGCACTAATGCCATTAGGAAAGATATAAAACCACCTCCTTCTAACGGTCAGATCTGGGATTACGTTCTGCTCGTGGTACCTGTTCAGTGTTTTTAGAAAGAAAGAAAGATAGGCATTGCTAAGTAGCCCCACAGCCTCTTGACTTAGCATGCAGCACCCAGGAAGAGGGCAGGAGGATAATTTTAGTTTGAATGAAAAAGAAAGAAAGAAAAAAGAATTTTTTAAAAAAGAAATATAAGAAGAATTCTGATATGAAGGCATTTATACCACTTTGGTATCGCAGATTTAAAGGTTTCAATTACCATTTGTATAAGTCTTAATGGCAATCCAGATCTCTTGAAAAATGTGACGTCGTCCCCTGGTCGCAGCGCCAACCGTGACGTTCTATCCTAGTCTACCACGGCACCAACTGTGACGTCCCTAAACAGCACCAATTGTGACGTCCTCGCCGCGGCGCCAGCCGTTCGCTCCTCGCTGCTCCGTTCGGGTGTCGCCGCTCCAAATGTGACGTTCTAACCTTTTGGTGATTCGGGTGGGAATCTGGTTAGATTTGATATCAGCCTCGTCGTTACCAACTCGCTTCCAACGCCTGGTTACCGAAGTAACTACTTTGATTCCCAGTCTGCCTACCCACGTTGTGAATTGATCTAGGCAGAGGAAATCAATCAGTTGTCGGGGCCGTACTGCAAACGGGGTGATACCACACAAATATGCATAAAAGACAATAAAATGAAAACTCAAAAGTTCAAAGTATCAAAGAAAAAGGTAACAAACTTTATGTCTAGTTGTTCGATACATAGGACTGCATCTATCTCCCGACCCGTTCTATGGATTGTGACACGTCGTTTTCCGCTAGGCAAGTTTTAACACTTCAAGTCGTCTGCTCTCTAAGAAATTGGTGTTTCGGTGGGTCTTTGGACGAAAGTCAAAAAAAAACTTATTTCGGTGATCTGGATCTAAGTCGCTCTTCAAAATAATTGTTCTTGGGTTGAAGAGAGGTCCGGAATGTGCGTGAATCTTGGTCAGCTATCTGCGAGGCTTGCTTCAACTGAAGACTGACTCTGGGAACTGCTGGAACTCAATTCAACTCTGCTCGTTGTAGCTTCGTTTATATGGGCGCCGACCAAAACCGGGGTGAGTTTGTCGGCGCCGGGGGGTTCCTCGATAATTCTAAATACATATCCACCTCTCTGGTTAGGAATTTCCACCTTTTTCCATTTTTGGGAACCTTTCCTCACTCCCACCTTCTCATCATACTTCAGAGGGGCGTGAACTGCCCTCCCCACATCTTCGTAGCAACCTCTCTTACTCATCCTCCAGATGGGCTGCAACAGCCTCCCACGTGCGTCACGTGATCACCACTCGACCAATGATGTCTTAGTCGGGTGTGGACGAATCCGCGGCTTTGTTTCAGGAAGAGAAAAAAATATCTTGCTTAACTAAAAAAAAATTATCTCTTCTCTTTCCCTTTTCTTCCTCTTAATGGCCGTTATCATTTCTCTGGTCGCAAACGGGACAATATGACAATGGCGGTCATAACTCTTGTTCTACACGTGGTTTACGTCAGGTATTTTATCGCTAATTATCAGAATGTGTGGTCTTCCTAACACGGTCTCAAAAAGAAACATCTCCAAAGTTTCAGTCAGTCTGTCGCCTCGAAGACAGAAAAAAAAATACTTCTAGGTTCCCATTCATTTTCCTTCGGTACATATTTCTGATAACATAATTTTATATCTGTCCAAAGTCCCTTTAGTTGCCTGTTTTTCGTCACTTATCGAAATAACATTTTCATTTGAATTTTTTTTTCTTTGGCCAGCCGGTCTGTAGTTGATAATAAGATGTCTTCCCGTACCAATAGTTTGTTTTCATATCCTTAGATAACACAACCGATGCCAAAACATATCTGATTCTTTCCTTCTTTCCCTTTCTTTTTACTCAGAATTTCCCTGTCATTGTAATGACACTCTTTCGCCATTTGTTACTTATCAAAATATCCTTTTATCCATTGTCTCTTAGCCGTGTGTGTGTTCTTGCTTATCAAATGCCTGTTCTTTTCCTCTTTTCTTTCTTTTCCCTTTTCTGCCTCGTTAAATGGTGCCACAAAACCAAGGAACAATTCCGAGATTTTAAAAACTTTAAAAAAAAGTACTTCATGTTTCGCATATACTTTCTTTTAAAGTTATATCGTTTGGGAAAAATATGGGCGTGTTATCCTATTCTCTTCTCAAAGGCCTTGAATTCAAAATTCTGAGACTGGCTGCTATCCAAGGCTAGGGTATCATAAAAAGCAGATATGTTTTAAGCCACTGTTTTATGTGCAAAGACATAAATCGAAGTTATTAGAGAAATAGTAGCACTGAAGCAAAATAATTAAACAATATAGAATTGCAAGCAAGGTTACTCGACGTTTTCCGGCGAAACATAACTTCAACCTCGGAAAAATATTTTCGTTAATATATTTCTTCTTGTACAAAAAAGAAAAAAGAGATTATTTGAGCGGTTTACCTATGAAAATGTACCTTATATTGAAATATTATTCTGGTGCACTTTACAAATGGAAGGGTCACTTAAGTTGACGGTGATTCTCTGCGCATAACAAGACCTCTTACCTCCTGGTGCCAGTATAAAATAATTTTGTTTGGAGGTTCTATATGCCGAGTTAGGCATGAGAGAAGCAAATAGAATTCAGGTCGAGGCGGGCGAATTTGAGATATTGTCTTTTTGCTTTACTGAAGAGAATGGAAAAGCTGAGTCACAGATAATGTGAATTGAGGGTTCAAATCTGTCGAAATTACAGAAATTATGAGGTATGTTTGAAAAGTAACGGAACTGGTACCACAAACAGTTTATTTGAATTCCAAACAACAAACTATATGGTTTCACCTTCAAAGTAATATCCTTCTGTTGTGAGACCGTAACATACCTACAACATGGACTCTTCCAGGACTATATAAAGTATGCGATAGAACACTCAGAGAGAGAGAGAGAGAGAGAGAGAGAGAGAGAGAGAGAGAGAGAGAGAAAAAAAAAAAAAAAAAAAAAAAAAAATATGAATATGAATATATTCTAATACCGTAGTATCAGCCGCATACGACTACCAATATTGGACACTAGCACATAGTAAGCTCCGCAATGGATAATATTAAACAAAAAGGTTACAAAGATAGTGTATATCTTTGTAACCTTTTTGTTTAATATATCTTTCTTACCTCTAATCCGTGTTCCATGTTTTCCTTCTGTGGTCCCGACTTTGGGCCCACATCAGTGACGACGAAGAATTCGAGAAACGCACTCACGCCGAAACCTCAATACCTTACGAGTCCCACATCAGTGGCGACGAAGAATTCGAGAAACGCATTCACGTCGAAAACCTCAATACTTTGCCAGTCCCACATCAGTGGCGACAGAAAGATTCGAGAATTTCGTTCTCACTATATCAATAGCGACAGAGTACTCGAAAAATACACAGAAACTCCACGCGTTCCCATAGCAGTGTTGAACGAGAAATTAAGCTGGTATTGCTACATTAGCGATTTAAACGCAACACCCAGCGTCTACATATAAAAAAATATTCCGATACCAAAGAGCAGTGACGAACTAGCGATTCGACATCTACGGAATATTAAAGTCTGTCCAAATAACATTACGAGAACGATTTCTTACACACACACACACACAGAAAAACAAACAACACAAGAGCCGAAGTACTATTTACGACTCAATTTTTCGAAAAAAAACTATCTAAAATATTTTTTATGTAACTGAGTTGAATCTCGTGCATAAAATTATTCTCCCCTCAAATTCACTGAGGCGAGTTTTCTCTTTTTTTGTACCTCTATATAAAAAAAAATACATAATAAGTGTGGTGGAAATTTATACAATTACGTTAAAATTAACGGAAGCACGGAATCGAAAAAAAGCTAAACGCATAATTAGTTTCGTTTAACTAATTGTCTGTCCATTTTTGTTTTTTTTTGTAAAAAAAAAAAAAATCTATCAAGATTTTTTTGTGTACCTCCGCTTGGTACACGGGTTTCAAAGCAACAAAAAATCGCTGTCATTTTTGTTTGTCTAAATATGAAAGATTTTCAAAAATTAATTGTCCAAATGCTAAAAGTACATTTGGATCAGCAACAAAAATCAGAAAAAAGACAACAACAACTATTTTTCGAATTACATAAACAACAAATGGAATTCCAACAAATTACGCTTCAGAATGCTGAACTACAACAGAAACAACTTAAAGAATTACTCGTAAATGCATTAAAAGGCTCAAACTCTGAAAAAGATACAATATTCTCCCAGAGTACAATCTACAATTCAATGGAAACCTTTCAATGCGTACCAGACAAAGACAAAACGTTCGAGGCTTTTTACAGGGGCTACGAAGATATTTTCAACGTAGACTGTGAACAATGACCCAGTAAAAAACAAAGGTATCTACTATTGAGAAAACTGGGAACTACAAAACATAGTAGGTTTGTAAACTTCATACTACCCAAGAAAACCAGTGACTTGGATTTTTCAGAGACTATTAAGCTCCTATCGGAACTATTCGGGCCTAACACGACCTTGTTCCACAAACGTTGGAAATGCCTCAACACGGTCAAAGACAACCAGCAAGATTTTCTAACGTTTGCAGTATCGGTAAACAAGCTTTGTAATGATTTTAAACTAGCGGAACTGACTGCCGATGATTTCAAGTGCTTAATTTTCGCACAAGGTCTAGACGCCGAAGTCAGACGATGGGTACTGACCAAGCTTGAGAACGAACAAGGATTGACTCTCCAAAAACTGGCAGAGGACTGTCAAAGAGTAATATCTCTAAAGTGTGACTCAAACACTATCGAGGAATCAGGTGTGGCTCAGATTAATAAAATCAGAAGCAAGTCTACCTCCTATTCCCATCAAAAAGACAAAAGGCAAATCTCATGTCCTAAATTCCGCAGTAACCAAAACCCAAATAAGTTAAAGAAACCGCCCGGATCATGTTACTATTGTGGTAAATGGCATTGGATGAAATTCTGTCCAGTTAAGAACAAAAAATATTGCAAAAATTGCAATAAAAGTGGGCATACTTTAACTCGGTGCTGGTACGCCAACAGAACGAGAAAACCCAAAAATAAAATTAGGCAAACTCAATCTGACAATATTGTCGATAGGAATTTAAGGAAATATGTAACTGTGGATATTTTCAATAATTCCATTACGTTCCAGCTTGACTCGGGTTCCGATCTTTCAACCATTAACTGGCGTACTTGGCGAAAATTAAATAAGCCGACCTTATTAAAAACGGATAAAACAGCAAAATCCGTAACTGGCGAAAAGATTAACATTTTAGGCGAGGTAATATTTACAGTAACACTAAATGGAGTTACCAAAAAGCTCAAAGCCTACGTATTGAAACTTCAGATAACTTATTTGGAACAGATTGGATAGAAAAATTCAATCTTTGGGATTGCCGAATGAGTATATTTTGTCGCAAGATACAAAGTACAACGTCCAATTTGGTAAATCTCAAAAAGGAACTCAAACAACAATTTCCCCAGGTTTTTTCTGGCGGCCTTGGGAAATGTACTAAAATGAAAGCTAAGTTCAAGGTGAAGGACGGTGCACAACCGGTATTCAAAAAGAAACGGAATGTCCCTTTCGATGCTCTAGAACAAATCAACAAAGAGTTAGATAGACTCTAACAAGCAGGTATTCTGTCAAAAACAGATTTCAGCAATTTCTTACCTCTAATCCGTGTTCCATGTTTTCCTTCCGTGGTCCCGACTTTGGACCCACATCACCTTCAAATCTCATGCACTTTTTCACTGTCCTCTGCCACATTTCTATTCATTGCTGGAAGGGTTCTTCTTAGATTGCTGTCAGCTCCGTTGTTACACCATTCTTGATGACCTAGAGGCCTTCAAAATGGGCCCCTTCATTATCAACCTGAGTTTGGGGAAAA
Source organism: Acanthosepion lycidas (assembly GCA_963932145.1). Classification (NCBI taxonomy): domain Eukaryota; kingdom Metazoa; phylum Mollusca; class Cephalopoda; order Sepiida; family Sepiidae; genus Acanthosepion; species Acanthosepion lycidas. The sequence continues at coordinate 61,950,670 of OZ010583.1, forward strand.
GAAAACGTCATTCGGAGCAAGATCAGGTGAATAGGAAGGTTGTTCCAGTAAGGTGATTTCCCTCTCGGTCAGTAACTTGTGAGCATGTGCATTGTTGAGGTGAAGCAGTCACGATTTGTCCTGCCACAGCACTCGTTTCTTTTCGCGAAAAGAGCGAAGCAAACGCCGCAAGATCTCTTTGTAGACTTGGTGATCAATCGTCTGGTTCCGTCGCAAGAACTCACTGTAGACGATGCCCCTCTCACATCGAAGAATGGATCATTACCGTTACTTTTTTAAACAGACCTCGTAAAGTACACGCCTTTTTACCTACCGCACGTGTGTTACTTCAGTGACATGTGAGGGGAGATTAAGCAAGAGATAGACTAGTTCTATTGCACAGCTTTATAGAGTTCAGGTTTCTGAGAAGCATGATGGGCGTTCGAACCGAAGTTTCTGTTGAAGCCAGTTTAGAGGAATACCAGGTAACTGGAAGTACCCGTAATTGTTTCTTTTCAATTTGTTGCAAAGGCTTGGAATTTTTGCTGATTCATATTTATTTGGAGCAAGAATGCTTCAGTCACAGAATGATTGCCAATTTCTGTAAGTTGCAGCCATTTTTAGCATTGTAGAGTACTGAAACATTCAAATTTAATCATGAGAATTTTATACTTTTTGTGCGAAGAGATTTTTCAGAACGGCACGTTTTAGAAACGAAATAGAAAAAAATCAAGAATTTTTGACCTTCTACATTCATTTATTTGGTTAAAAAACTGTTTTATTAGGTTGGTGTAAAAATAATGACGTAATAATGTCGTATTTTTGACGTTAAAAATACGTCAAAAAACGATATTATTACGTCATTCTTTTTGCACCAACCTAATAATTCCAAATTGACTTTTGACGACATCTAATAACATTTCAAGGCAACGTCATCTTTTTTTTTTTTTTTTTGCCCTTGTCACCAACCCACGTAGCAATTTGTCTCCAAGAATGTTATTGGTTGGCTTCAGTACAGATCATAAGAGCTACAAGCTAATTCTACCTTCAACAAACCTCTGGTGACATCGGATGTCGAAATGAGCGTCATCCACTCAACCATCTGTATAGCTAATAAACATATCTGGAGTTCATAGAAAATTAAATATCTAACCAAATTTTGGTAGAAATTTCTTTATTTTGTAAGAAGAAGGATACTTGGATGAATTCTGGTGACCTGAAATGACCTCAGATCTCAACAGCAAGCGTCTTGTAAACTTCCTGCTAAAAATATTGTTTGAGTGTCATCGTGTCACGAGCACACACGTAAACTCGCAAAAGGATCTGATGTTAATAAAAAAGAAAGAAAAATCAATGAATGAGAGAATGTTAGACGGGAAAATATTATAATAAAAAGAAAGAAAAAAGTTTAGAAAAAGAGAAAGAATTATGCTAGATAAATGGAAGCAAGAAAGGAAAAAGAAAAAATATGATAAAGAGAAAGATAAAAAAAAAGGAATGGAAAGAAAGGGAAAAATTAGAAAGAAAGAAAGAGGAACAGAATGTTCGAAAAAAGAAATATTATAGCAAAAAGAAAGAAAAGGTTAGAAAAAATATTATGAAGAATTATGAAGAGAAATAAAAGGAAGAAAAAAGAATATGAGGAAAAGAATATTAGAAAGAAAAGGAAAAATTAGAAAGAAAGGAGAAACAAAAGAAAGAAAGAAAGAAAGAAAGAAAGAAAGAGGAACAAAATGTTTGAAAGGAAGAAATATTATAGCAAAATAAAGGCTAGAAAAAAGAAAGAATTATGTTAGATAAATAAAAGAAAGAAAAAAGAAAGATTATAAGGAAGAGCAAGATAAAAAGAGGAAAAGAAAATCAGAAAGAAAAGGAAAAATAAGAAGGGAGAAACGAATTCAAGAAAGAAAGAAGAGAGAGTTAAAATACGTTTAAACGAAAAAAAGAGGACCAATCAGAAAAATGAAAGAAAGAATAGAAAGATGAATATTGGGAAGGAATTATTCAAAATGAAAGAAAAAAAAAAAGAAAAAGAACGGGAGAACGATATAAGAAAGAAAGAAAGTCAACATTATAGAAAGAAAGAACGAAGAAGTTTAGGCGGGAAAAACAGCTAAGCATGAAACTAAAAGGTTAACATTTTTTTTAAACGGATGACGAGATATCTTCCAGAAAGAAAAGTGATGAAAGCAGTGGAAGCGATATTTATCCTGGAATGGCTAATGAAATTTTTTCACCGATTTTGATATTCCGATTGCAAGCATTTCACCCACATTTTCTGATACAAAACTGAAAAGAAAGAAAAAATAATAATAACAACGCCTAAGGAAATGGTTAATCAAAGGAAAGAAAACTAAATAAACGTAAAGGTCCAAAACGTTTTTTCTTTTCAAAATATAACCTAAAAGGTTATTATAAAATAAATACACGTCTTTGTGACATTACTCAAGCATTGAATAAGTCTAAACATTTCTATATTAAAGAATCCTATGGATTTCGATCGGCCCTATCTACTAATAACGTCCTAACTACCATTACAAATGGACTTACTGAAGCCCTTGACGACACACACACATCCAGTACCATAGCATTAGATCTTGAAGGTCTTCGACAAGGTGTAACACAAAGGTTTGTTATACAAATTATCCAGCTATAGAATCACTGGAAGGGTTTTCTCAGTTATAAAATCCTTCCTAACAGGTAGATTCCTGAAGGTAGTTATTAAGAGCCAGTCCTCAGGCTGGTGGTCAACATAGGCGTCCCCCAATAGTCACTTCTCGGATCAACCCTCTTTATGATTTACATAAATGATTTGCCTAAGAACATATACTGATCCTTTGTAAACATCTAAGCCAATGATACGACGATATACGTGTGCACCTCTAAAACTCTTGACGATCAGAGATTGGCACCTGACCTCTTTTCCGAACAAACACACAAAAAAAAAATGTCTAGACTTGAACAATGTCATCAGCGCCAATCAGAGCTCGAACTACCACTTGTCACGATGAATGGATGTCCCCACAAGATAGCACCGTACCTTAAACTCACACCCTATGATGATCTACCGAAGAATATACTCTGATCATTTGGAAATATCTATGCCGATGATACGACGGTATACGGGCGCAACTCTAAAACTCTTGACGATCAGAGATTGGCAGATGACCTTTTTTCCGGTCTAACACTAACTTAGCAGTGCGGGAAAAAAATACTAGCAGGTTACATTCAATGTCTCAAAAATCAAACCATTTACATTTCATCACCGTTGATCAGGCCCCGAACTACCGTAAGTCACAATGAAGAGATGTTTCCTCGACGAAGCGCTGTGCCTTGAGAGAAAATTGGGCCTCAAATTCCCACCCGAGCTCAAGTGGAACTCTAATATATGATCCATCACTAAAGATACCGGTAAAATAATCGGTTCATTGTACCGCTCCAGTAAGTACCTGGCTCTTCACGTTATCTTCTAACTCTAAGATCCAGATCAGGCCGAAAATGGAACACTGTTGCCATGTTTAGGTGGGGAAGCTGTCCGGTCCTACTTTCTGGTCTTGATAGAGTTCAAAAGCGTCACCGAGTCCTTGTTACAGAAGAATTATTTTACACCCTTCAACTTCTCCTTCATAGGCGGGTTATGGCGAGCCTCTCATTACTCTATCGCTACTTTCATGGAAAGTGCTCAGATGAATTACATTCCTTCACGGCTAGGACCCGCCATGCCACTTACAGTGTATCAAAACACCAACATTCCCTCCGTATTCTATTGGTGAGAAGTAAGTTCCATACAAACAGCTTCTTCCCGCTAACCGCTATCCTGTGGAACAGATTCCCAAGAGTATGTTTTCCCCATCACTACAATTTTAACTTGTTCAAGTCAAGGGTTAACCGTTACCTTGTCCATGTATCCAGATAAACTGTGTCTCGAAGTGTAACACCCTACTTCGAGTGGCTCTGGGGCCTTGTACATTGTAAAAAATTTTTTAAAAAAACATTAGTCTGAAGAAGCTTTTTGGAGGATGAAACGCGTTACATAGTCTCATCCAAATTTGTTTGTGTGGGTGCGCGCGCACGCCCAAACCCGCGCACCTGTGTGTGTGTGTGTGTGTGTGTGTGTGTGTGTGTGTGTGTGTGTTCGACATTGAGTTTCTCAGGTCTGGTAAAGGTTCTCAAGAGGATGTCTCCCTGATTACCACAATCTTAACTTGTTCAAGTCTAGGTTTAACCGTTATCTTCCTATCCTATCCCTATAAACCATCCCCTTAGCGTAACCCTCTACCTTGAGTGGCCCTCAGGCCTTGTACATGGTGAACCTTGCTGTAAAAAAAAAAAATCTAAATTTCTAACCATCGCTACGACATGAACCCAACAATAAAATGACAGAGGCTGAAAAAAAAAAACAATAAGAAAGAAAATAGCCAATGAGATAAATATAACTAAACAATAAAACGACATGAAGGATATGCGTATTTCCATGAAAAAGTTTTGCTAAAAAATAAAAATGCGAATTTAAATATATTTGAGAGAAATCAATTCAGAGATGAGTTTGACGCCACAATTTTCCAGACGAAAAAGTAATCAGATTCGTTCATTTTCTGTCTGGTTTTATCGTTCATCTTTTTTGTTCTTTTTTTATATATATATATATATATATATATATTTTTTCATTTTTATTCCTGAGGTGAGTTCAGGGGTGTCTCTTTCTTCATTTCTCCCCTCCCGCCCCCCCCCACACACATACACACAGTCCGCGGTATTTTTGATATAATTGTTTCTATATTCATAGCGAATTATTCGTTTCTTAAGAAATAACAGCCAGGCTCCAAAATGGCGGCTGTACAAAATTTTTATTTTAAAGAATCGCATTATTTCGTTTTTAGATTTATTCCACTGATTCTCTCGAGCAGTGTGACTCGAGATTTACAGCTATGACTACATATCTTCCTATACTAATGTGTCGACTCTAGGAAATGCGATAATATTCAAAAAGTACATCCTGATTAAGGTAAAACTATGCTTGCAGCAGTGAAACAACCCATGTCTCAGAAAGAAAAGTTATACATGATATAACGATATATAATTTTGTATAATTTTATATATCAACGAACAGTATTTAGAAAAATAGTATAATAAACTGGAAAAAAGTTTTTATGAAGCGTTTCATATGTTAGGATTTCATTGTACTGAATTTTGTTAATATTACCACGTCTACACATGCGCACATGCTTTTAAGAATTTTTGATGAATTCGCCTCGATTGAAAAAAATATTCTTCAAAAAAATATTTTTTTCAAAATATGCTTTCAAAAATGTTGAAACTACCAGCGTCTCTCGTTTCCTCCGCACGTGCAGATATGGCAACATCGACGATGGATAAAAAGCGTCACAAAACTTTTTTTTTCTAATTTGTCATACTAACTATATAGGTGTGTGTGTGAAACGTGTCACAAATAAACTTTTACAGTTTGTCTTATTTTTCTAAATACTTTTGATATATAATATTATACAAAATTATATATCGTTATACCATATATATATATATATATATATATATATATATATATATATATATATATATATATATATATATATATATATATTGAACAATAAAAAAATTAAAAAATTAAAATCTTTAGACACACTGGGTTGTAGATTAATATTCTTTCGTTTTTTTTTTATTATTATTCCATTTAGATTCCTCGACTAGTTTCGACCAAAATGGCCATCATCGGGAGGAGAAATATTTCTGCTTGCTGGTAGCACTAAACTACAGAAATGAGTCTTTTGCTGGAGAAAATGAACTTTTGTCTGTAGTTTTCATTTGTTTTATTTATTTTTTTTTATCTTTTTAACATGAATCTTTTAACATTCCTTGTGTTGGTGAAACAGTCTCTTTTAAGTTGTTATTTGAGATAAGAGCTGGATAGATACATGTTGCTCTGAATTCTTTGGTCAGTTTGACAGTTTTATTGGATCTGGTGAGGGGATGTGTCTCTGTTTAGTGTTTGTGTGTGTGTTATTTGGTTCTTAGGGAGTGAGTAAGTATATGTGTGAGCGTGTGTATTGCTGTGGGTGTGTGTTATCATTTGGCTCATTAGGGAGTGAGTGAGTATGATGTGTGTAAGTGTGTATATTCGTGTGGGTGAGTGTATAAGTGTGAGGCCTCCACACATCCGTAAGCATGTCTTTCTTGTGTGGGTGAGAAATGTGGGTAGGTTTTGTTTTGTTGAGTTATATATTGGTACTATCTATATATTGTTAAATTTATGGTTTAGCCCGGCTGGATATTTTGTTTTTAGACGTTGTATCCACTTATTTTCATGGGACTCTAAAATCTTTCTAATGTTATCTGCTCTGAACATTTCTATTCTCTCAATTATAGTGAATTTGGCATGGGTTTTGAAATCATGTTTTTCCAGGCGGAAATGTTGTTCTACAGGTAATAATTTTTCATGGGGAGTCGACTTAATTCGATTGCGATAATTATTAATTCTGTAGTGAAAGGGCCATTCAGATTTTCCTACATATTGTTTCTGGCATAGTGTACATTCTAGGAGGTAAATTATGTTATGACTTCTGCAGTTAGAATCGTGGTAGATTTTGAAAGTAGATTTAGTGATTGAGCTAGTGAATGAATTCGTGTTTTTAATATGGTTGCAACATAAACTTATTTTGTTTTTACATGGTTGGGAAAATCCTGTTGTTTTTGTTCTTAGTTTATTACGGATTACCTTGTCCCCTGAAATGTGGTTACTACCTATGATTTCTTTAAGGTTCTTAGGTCTACGGTATGCAAGAAGGCCGGGTTCCTTAAACAGTTTTTTTTAGGTCTGGTTTGAGATGTAGTATTTCCCAGCGACGTTTGATTATTTGGGATAGTGGAGGCAGAGTGGGATTGAAAGTGGTTACTAGAGGGATGCGGCTAAATTTATTTTTAATCTTGTACATTAGGGTGTCTTCTCTAGGTGTAGAAATTGCTTTATTTATTTGTTCCCTGATTAGGTGTTGTTTATAGCCACGTGTTGCGAATTGATGCTCCAGATTTTCATTGTGTTTATTTAATTCTTCACTGTTGGAACATATCCTTCTGAGTCTAAGTGCTTGTGAATAGGGAAGGGTTTCTTTGAGGTGTTTAGGGTGGGAAGACTTAAAGTGTAGATAGTTGTGGGTGTCGGTGATTTTAGTGTGTAGTGTCGTTTGTAGTTTCCTGTTTTCATCTATGTAAATGCGGGTGTCTAAAAATGTTACTGATGTTGTGGATTTTTCATAGTCAAACTTAATTGAGTCGTGCACTATGTTTAGGGTCATAAGGAATTGAGTAAGTTTGTCATCCCTACCCGTGTATACAAAGAATATATCATCGATATATCTTGCATAGAGTACGCAGTCGCTACCAATGATTGGATAGATATGTGTCTCCTCAAATTTTCCCATGAATATTGTAGCATATGATGGAGCTGCAATGGTGCCCATGGCACAACCTCTTATTTGAAGGTAGTGTGCTCCATTGAATGTAAAGTATTCAATGTAAGGACATGCTCCATGAGTTTTATGATGACTTCTGTGGGGGGTCTTGTTTTCTTCTTTTAGTAAGTGCTTCCTGAAGGGCGGTTAGCCCTTCGAAGTTTTTAATGTTTGAATAGAGTGACCTAACGTCCATAGTCACTAGAATAGCATTCTCTGGTACTGTTTGTATGTGATTAATTTTGTTCGGTAGATCTGTTGTGTCTCTGATGTAGGATTTTACTTCCTTAGCTAGCGGTTGTATGTAATGGTCTATGTATTTGGAAATTTTTGTCGTGTGGCAGTTGAACGATGAAATAACCGGCCTTCCTGGGTTGTTGCTTTTGTGTATTTTAGGAAGGAGATAGAAACGAGCAGGTGTAATGTTTGTGGGTGTAAGTGCTGTGTATGTTTCCTTGTCGATTAGATTGTTGCAAAGCATTATGTTTAGTGGGCTAGTTAATTCTTTTTGGTATTCTGGAAGGGGATCTGTAGGTATGCTTTTATAGGTTCCTTTGTCGGCTATCTGTTTGTTGGCCTCTTTAATGTATTCTTTGATTCCCCAGATCACTGTCGCTCCCCCTTTGTCAGTCTGTGTTATGATTAGGTCATCTCTATGTGTCAGCGTATCGAGGGCTATATTTATATATATATATATATATATATATATATATATATATATATATATATATATATAAATATATATATACATACATATATATATATACATATACATATATATATATATGCATATAAATACATATTAGGTTGGTGCAAAAATAATGACGTAATAATGTCGTTTTTTGACGTATTTTTCACGTCAAAAACGACATTATTACGTTATTATTTTTGCACCAACCTAATATACATACATATATATATATATATACACATTATATATATATATATATATATATATATATATATATATATATATATATATCCTCATAATCTGAATTCTTTACCTCTTCCTCTGTAATTCTCTACCTCGAGTGGTTCTTGGGGCTTGTATAGTGTAACATTATTGCAAAACACTGCCCTGTCTAACTTTTCTTTCAATTTTCTTTCTTAATCCTTCATCAACAGTATCATCTCCTTATCACATGTTCATAAGATTACGTCTGCTCATCAAAAACACCTCCTGATACATATAGTCTATAAATGTCCATCGTCCCAAAAATTGGGGTTATGTCTTGTCCAAGTCAGTAGGTATTCATCGGCAAGCCCAGTCGAATGGGGACGTGGCTCAAGACTGTTTTTAAAAAGAAGATTTCAGCATGTAACTAGGGATCAACATTGCTGCAGTGCATCTGCATTTTCTCCATATAGACTATTCCGGCTTCAGAGATTAACTCGAACGGGGGGTCCTGTCTGGTGAATAGTTACCCCATCTCTGGGACTCAGGCACATTATTTTTTAATTGAAACAGGTAAGAATAGAATTTGGTAAAACGCCGAATTTATAGTGAGAGTTCCATTCATACATGGAACTAGGGACAAAAATGGCTGAAGCACCCACGAGAATTACCCATTTGGAAACGTTTAACTCTAGCCCCTACCATAAGGAACAGTTTTTTGCCTGAGAGACGGTCCCCTGGGGCTCAGGCACATTATATTAAATGTTGCTTCCATAACCGCCACTTTCTTTCATATTAACTAATCTTTCATATCTACGCCTAACCCTGAATGTAAGTTGCTTTTAACGTCGGAATCACAAGATTGGCTTACAGATAAGGAAATGGAGTCATCAATTCTTTTGTTGTTCCCTTAGAAAAGACCATTAACAAATACACAAATAATATCTAATTGAACCCTAAAGAAAGATTTTACACCATAGACTGTAAAAAAATTCTACAAGAAATAGATAGGAATCTAAATAGGAGAATATATGAACACAAGAGGAATCTTTTACGAAGCAATTGTTGTAACCTAGGGAAGGTTACGGAATAGAATAATCACACGAAGGTTGGTAAGAACGATAATACTTAGAATACAAACAATGCGCATAAAATTCGCCAGCGGCTTGTAGAGAAGTAGTCAACTGCTAGAAGTGAGTCAGGTGAATTCCACAATGAATCTCCAACTGCAGGATATCTACCAACCTCCCCACGCGGTCAGATGTGGCACAAGGCCAAATTTAATGTAGGTATCCGAGGCCGTAGGCTCGACCAAAAATTCTCCGTAGACCCCGTATAAAACGGTGTCGGGTAGTTGTTTCCCGAGACGAGACTTTGTCCTTCGACATAGCCTCGTCTTCAGTTGAATATTCGTCTCCAGCTGTGCTGGAGACGAATCTTCAACTGAAAACCCACATATAGTATTTACCCATTATCGTCTGTAGCTATGCTGCAAGACAACAATGCACTTAATGCATTAGGGGTTGACCATGATGTCTTACCATAATTTCGCCTTAAAGAATGCAGTTTTAATTAAAAGAGAAAGTAATTTATTAAGGCAAAAATGTGCAGAATGTGTACTAATTTCTGAGTCTTCCACAGTAAAGTTACATCCAGAGTCATCCATCATAAGTTACCATTCGTAACGACATTGCTGTTATTACAATGTCGTATATTGAAAAATAACAGTGATAAGAACAAAAACAGAAGAGAGAAGGAAACAGAATGAGAGTAAATAGAAAATTTAAAATTAATGTTAAGCGTCCTTGCATTTTCAACGTTTCTCTCGATGAATAATTTCGTACCCACCCTCCACACACACACATACATACATTACATATATATATATATATATATATATATATATATATATATATATATATATATATATATATATATATATATGATCCCATCAATCTTCCCGTGAACCACTGAACTGTGGAACCGACTCCCCAGAGAATGTTTTCCCAATTACTGCAATCTTAAACTATAGGGTTAACCGTTATCTTCCGCACGCATCCAGATAAACTATATCTCTTACACTAACACTATACCTGGATTGGCTCTTGGGCCTTGTAAAAAACCACAATGTAAAAAAAAAATTAAAAAGCTTTACTTAATCTGAAGAAGTCTTTTTGTAGGACGAAACACCTCACATAGTATTTTTTCCGACGTCTCATCTAATTTTATGTTTGTGTATTCAAACTTATCTTTCCGACATCGAGTTTCTTAGAACTGATATTCGCTCATCGGGGAATTAGACTGTAAATTTACTGTTTGATGGGTGGATATTATTTATCTGAATCGGTAAGGTAGGTTTGAACATTTTATTAGTCCTTTCTTTCTTTTCAAGAGGTTGCTTCTCACATCGCTGCAATCTTAACAAGTTCAGGTCTACGGTTAACCTTTATCCTCCCCATATTTCTTCATAAACTGTGCCTCTTTCTTATATATATAGATTATATATTTCATATTCTCCCATATATGTAAGCGCATATAAACTTAGTCTGAAGATGTCTTTTTGAAGGTCGAAACGCGTCACAGGATTTTTTTTTTTATTTTATTATCCAATAACATCCCACCCTATTTGTCTGATATATAGAGTTTATACAGTGTAACCCGGATATAAGAGACACTGATATAAGATAAACCCAGATATAAGAGAGATTTTATCTGGTCCCAAATTAAAGCCATATTTACCTAAAAAAACAGACCAAACCCGGATATAAGAGAAACCCGGATATAAGATACTTCTCCGGTCCCGACAACTCTCTTATATCCGGGTTACACTGTATATCATATTCTTCCGTATTCTATGAACGATAAAAATCACAATGGCTAAAATATTAGGTTGGTGCAAAAATAAATTCGTTTTCTAACTTATGTTACTATGTGAGAAAACGAAATTATTTTTGCACCAACCTAAAGGCAATATTCTTTTTAAATAAAAAGGAAGAGAAAAAACCGGAAGACATCGTGTGTGGAACGAGAATTCCCTGCGTTTGTTACTTGTGGGGCGTAAGGATACGGACTATTTTTTTTCTTATTGCTTAGTCTTTTCATTATTCAGGCTTCCCGCGTTGTCGTGACCTTCGCCGCTATACTGCTTAGCTGTTTGTCTGTCTACTTCATGTCACTCTGAAGGATGTTATTGATCCACAAAGTTCCGATAGGGGGGGGGGGGCGCAATGATGTGGGTGAGGAAGCTAAGATTACTAAAAGGGGAAGAGGTGAACACTAGAAGCAAAAATTAAAAAGTGGGTGGCTTAGTTAAAGAACAACGAGAGAAGAACAAGAAGTAGAAGATAATGTCTGGGGGAGAAGGAAGCGGAAGAAGCAAAGAAAAAAAAAAAACAAGAGGAAATAGCTGAGAGAAAGACAAAGAAGAACACGGAGAAGGGGTGGGTAGATAGGAGTAAATTAGAGAGAAAAGGAAGAAGATAAAAGACTGCTGGGGGTGGGGGGTAATTGAAGAAGTAGAAGATGTCGACTAATATCAGGTTGATCAAGTAAATAAGAAAAGAAAGTTGCAGACGAAAGAAGAGAAGAGAGGAAGGAACTGAAGGTGGTAATAAGAGAGAAAAGAGGTGGTGGAGGAATAAGTAAAAGCAAGGAGTCAATGAAGGGAAGAAAAAAATCACGAGAAAAAAAGAGAAAAAAAAAGAAAAATGCATGTCAGAAGAGATGGCAGATATGTTATAATAATAATAATAATAATAATAATAATAATAATAATAATAATAATAAAACTTTTCTGAGTTTACTGAATTTTAAAAACTTTGACATAATTTTAGTTTTTGAGAGTCTACATATATGTAGGTATCTATCTGATTTGCTCCAAATCTTCTGTAACTCCCTTCCCTGTCAATTATTTTTGGGGAAAAAGTTTTATTTTCAGACAGTGTAACCCGGATATAAGAGACCCGGATATAAGAGAAACCCGGATATAAGAGAGATTTTATCTGGTCCGAAATTAGAGCCATACTTACCTAAACAAAAATAGACCAAAACCGGATATAAGATAAACCCGGATATAAGAGACTTCTCCGGTCCCGACAACTCTCTTATATCCGGGTTACACTGTATTTACACATTTTAACTGCAGATGAATTTTCTGTACATCCACATAGAGATTTTAATGAAAGTTTAAACTACACTACATATTCTAATGACATCATTCAAGAAAGATGACACTAATTGTACCATCATTTTTTGACATGAGGTCTCTTGAGGTTTCTGGTTGAAACTTGGAGGCAATTCGTAAAACAAACAAGCAGATTCAAAATAATAATAATAATAATAATAATAATAATAATAATAATAATACATTAAAAGTTTGGACGCCAAGACCAGAAAAATGCTTACCCCAATAAGGATGCACCACCCGAAATCAGATATTGATAGGCTGTATGTACCAAGAGCTTTAGGAGGCCGAGGTCTAATCCAACTTGAACTAACTCTAAAAACTACAACAAGCTGATTGGAAGCTTACCTCACAAAAACCAATGACTCTCTTCTACAAATATTAAAACACTAAATCCATTCTATCAACAAAGAAGCTACACTCTACAATAAACAACTTAATATACCCTTAAACCCTGCCAACAAAAAATGAAGCAAATGCCATCTACGTCAATCGAGTAAAACAGAAAGCAAAACATAAAATCACAAAAAAAAAACAAACTGAGAAGACTAGGCGTTGTATATCAAATACGTAAAAAGAACGAAAGAAGCAGATGAATGATTGAGGATCACCGGGTTGAAAGCCGAGACAGAAGGCCTAATTCTTGCATCTCAGGACTAAAGCCTCGCAACTAGATCCTAACAAGGATGGAACTAACCCAAAATACAACCATATTATCACGGGATGTCCGGAATTAGCAAAAAAGAAATATACCCACAAACATAACTAGGTAGTGACATATGTGAAGTGGAATACATGCAAGAAGCAGAAAATCAAAACCACTGAGAGATGGTATGAGCACCAACCAACACATTTGTCTAAAATAACGATGTAACTATCCTCTGGGACATGTCAATTCAAACTGGCAGGGAAATAAAAGCCAACAGACCTGATAATATCGTAAAAGACAAAAAATTCATTGACACAACAAAAACACCTGAATGAAATACCTCGATGAAAATTATCGAGAAATTGTTCAAATACATGGACCTAGATATCGAGATTAACAGGATGTGGAGAATAAAAACTGAAATTGTACCAATAGTAATCAGAGCTCTGTGCCTCGTGCTTTTGCTTAGAGTGTGCCAGGTAACATCAACATGCAAGTTACCCAGAGGATCGCCTTACTAGGAACATCCAAGTCACAAAGAAAAGTGCTATCAATTAAATGACAATTCTACTATACGGCATAAGGACCATAGTTTGGACCCGGCTCTATAGGATACAAAGCGGGAAGGTATAACATGTACAAATAATAATAATAATAATAATAATAATAATAATAATAATGTAGCTTATGGGAACATCAACAATCTCTGTTGTAGTTAGAGCCCTAGGACTGGTTGGATGGAAAAGATTCAAGGAGACTAATTGGGAACCAGACAAAAATTGTTACAGCTTGGCGGGAAAATAATCACTCATCACAATATTCTAGCGGTTATCAACTGAGGTAAAATTCACCCCCAGAGGGTGAATTTTGGATTTTCAGGGGTGAATTGTGACCACAGTAAGTTTAGGGTGGGAGGAGGAGAGCAATTATAGAATTTGGCCACTCTGGTCTGTCACCTTGAAAAGGTGGGGGAATGGTATTCTAACAAATAGCGAAAGGGTTGCATGAAGCAAGCAAGGTTGAGAAGCCCTGCAATATTTGGTAAACATTGAACTTTGGATTGGTACTTATTTGTATCGTTACAGAATTCTTGCTTATACATTTATTTGTTTTATCTTGATAGAAACATTTATATGCGATCATATAATATAGTATAACGCTAATTCTAAAAGCTGAGACGAAAACCTTTTCCGTAGAAGTCCTCCTCAATACAATTTTGCCTTGAAGATTACTGAATAAAATATACAAAATATATCCTTGTCGCCATCCATATATCTATAAGTAATGATTTTTCACAAACTTCTAGGACATTTTTAGAAACATATATGGAAGAAGATGATATATTAATGTTTATATACAAGAAAAATGTTAAGAAAATTAATTGAAATACATTTTAATTTTTCCAATACACTAATTATTCCACATTCAACTCGGGACAAAAGAAGGGTATAGTATTTCAAAATAGATGAGTAGACCATTCTAATAAAATCCAACGAATCAAAATATATTCTACCTACCAACTCTGTCAAAACTACAAGTGAAAAGAATTTATTCTACCACCTGTAATAATTACCACAAGAGATACATATTTGAAACCTCAATGAATTTAAATAAAAGATTATATAAACACAAAAGAGAACTTTTACGAAGCAACTCAATTCATTATTTGCTCTCCACAATGAATCTAGCATAATTTTGATTTATTTAAACATAACACAATATTTGTTAGAACAACTTCTAAAACAATATTAGAATTAATACAAAACAAAATAATAATATGTTAAAACTGTCACCTGTAATAATTGCCACAAGGAATGCATAGGTGAAACCTGAAAGAATTTAAATAAAACATAATATGAACAGAAAAGAGATCTTTTACAAAACAACACACTCAATATATTAGTTGCTCTCTGTAATGAGTCTGATTTTGATTGAAAAAAATGCTACTCTATAATTAAAAGCGAATACAATTTACCAAGATGAAAGTGTATAGAAAGTGCTTTAATCATCCACAGTAAATTCTTGTCCAGATTCTTAAAACGTTTCACCACAATGAATTTGGCCGTAATCTTGATTGAAAAAATGCTACTTGAATTAAATGAGAAAGCAATTTACCAAGACGAAAGTGTATAGAAATTTATTAAAGGCTGGATCAGTAAATTTGCGTCCTGGTTCTTATAAAGTTTCCCCTTTCTAGGGAGATCTTCTATTATCACTAGACGACATACTTAAGAAAAGAAGTGACAGAAATGAACAAAAAGCAAACGAAACTAACCGAAAATCGTTAGACACATTAGAAAAAGATTTGATTTGAAAGTTTAAAATTCCAACGACCCCCACCTCCATTTTATACGCTTATGTCAATGGAAAACATCACTTTAGTCCGATTAAATTCGAGATTTTTATGCTTAACACAAAATCTTTTCTTACTTTATCAATAATTTTCCTAAGCTATATCTAACCCTAACATTAAATCATTAGATAATTATATATATATCAAGAAGCGAGAGCAAGATCTAAAAGGTCAGCCAATCTAACAGTGATCTCATTTCACAATCCTCACACTTGCTCCATATGTGGCCTCCTTTGTAAATCACTAGCGGGTCTTAAATGCCACTTAAGATTATCGCACTAAATTTCATAACTGAATCAATAAGCTGGCAGATCCTCATACGTCGAAACCGACGGGAGAGAGTCCATTATATATATATATATATATATATATATATATATATATATATATATATGAAGTGTTCCAATAACTTGGACCGATTTTAAATGTGAATTAAGTTTAAGCGTCTAATGATATTTTTTCTTGTTCTTTCAGATTTAACAACTTAAGTCTTTGCCAATTTCAACCATGGAAAGATTAACAATCAAACAACGTGTTAAAGTTATCGAAGCCTATTATGAAAATGAATGTCGAAATTTATAAATATACGGCACACTGATTCCGTAAGCAAAAAATGCACACCAAACAATGACTTTTTGTGGATGCAGTGGCTTTTCAAGAATCATGAGCCCAAATGCAGCAATTCTGCTTATTAACGAATCCAACAAGATGAAAAATGAGCTTCATCACTAAAGAGGACTTTTTGCGAAAAAACTTCATCGGCTTGTCTTTGCTGGTGCACCCAATTGACAAGTGTATTACGTTCCAAATGATCAGCAGGTTTCAGCTTTTGCGTCAATTGAATTTTGTAGGCGTGGAGATACAAATCTTTTGTCAAAATTCGATGTAACGTTGTTGTGGAAAGGTTCAATTCCTGCGCGCGATGACGAATAGAGGTGTCTGGGTTTTCGGTTACATTCTTGTGCACTGCAGCATTGTTTTCAGCTGAACGACATAAACGAGGACGCAATTGTGTTTTCACATCTGCCACCGACCCAGTTTGTTTGAAATTACGAACATTTTTTCTAATTGAACTTTTGGTTGGTCGATTATGTCGATTAAAAAAATCGCGAAGTGAGCTAAATGCATTTCTGTTTGAACGTCCATTTTCGGAATAGGCTTAAAAGAAAAAGAAATCACGCCAGCAAAAAATGTTCAGAAGCGTTCAAGAAACGGGACCCGACTGAGAGATACGCGTTGATCGCGAGAAGTGAGAATTTAGGGTTCATTCTAATAATTAAACGTCATTAGTTTGATTTTCGAGGTACTGAATATTGACCGGCCCGTTTTAACCCCACTGGGGTGTTAAAGCTAGGTCAGAGAAATGAGCAGCTGCCAGACTCTGATCATCTCGAGCTTTGGAGGAGTACCGATATAATATTGTATCAACAGCATACAGTAATTCCGACAGAACTTCCTGCTCTCTCATAATCGCCACACTGCATAGTTTGTTTGTTTTTTTTTGGTGGGTGGGGGGTTGTAAAGGTTACTGGGGGTGAAAGAAGGAAACGGAGACATAATCTTAAAAAGCAAAAAAGGGATAAACCTCTCCTCCAGTTCAAAAGATCGAGGAGGTGTGTGAACCGGACGGTATCTGAACTTATCTATTCCTTTTTTTTTCCTTTTTTTATAAATTGGACATACTTTTTACATCACCCTTTTTTTTTTTTTTTAAATTGGGCATAAAGCTGGAAACCACTCGAGGCAGAGTGTTACAGAGTAAGAGGCACAATTTATGCGGATATGTGGGGAAGATAACGGTTAATTCTAGAAAGGAACAGTTTAAGATTGTAGAGATCAGGAAAACACCCGTGTAACGGTTCTCGAGAAGAAACTGCTAGAGTATAACTTATTTCTCACTGATGGAACACGGAGGAGATTAGGGTTTATTCGCTACAATGGGCGTAGCATGACGGGTCTTGGCCGTGAAGGTTAGAACTAGTTGAATTAAGGCATATATTTCGTTTGAACAATTTCCATGGAAATAGCAATAAAGCAGTAAGCAGCTGGCGACATTTCGTCTTTGAGAAAGGAATTGAAGGGTGGTGAATAATTTGAAATCCACAAGGACGCCGAGACGCTTTTGGACCCTATCGAAACTGGAAAGTGAAGACTGGGCAACTCCAGCCTAAATATGACAACAGTACTCCCATTTAGGATAGATCTGGCTTTTGTAAAGGTAGAAGATAGTACGATGAGTCAGGTACTTACTGAAGTGGTACAGGGAACCGACCATTTTGTCGGCATCTTTAGCAGTAGATCGTATGTACGAGCTGTCATAAATTCCACAAAACCATTTTTATCCTAGCCGACAGATATTTCGGTAATCTCAGACGTTTATTCTCGGCAGGGTTCTCTCTTTCTCTCTCTCTCTCTCTCTCTCTCTCACTCTCTCTCTCTCTCTCTCTCTCTCTCTCTCTCTTGTACTTTTTCTTCTTTCCTCATATCCTTTCGTCTCAATTCTTCTCCCACCTCTCTCTCTTTCTCTCTCTCTCTACATCTTTTTCTCTTCCTTTCTATTTCCACTTCCTCTCTTTTTTAATCTCTTATCCCTCCTTTCTAATATCTTCAAAACTTACGTAAATATCATGTTAAAACACCGGTTCCCGTACGATCACTGAATTTAAGCAACGTTGAGATGGATGACCAGTGTGCGGGTGGTGTACATGATAACGTCTCGTAATTGAAAATCGGATAACTGAGTTCCAATTCCTGTCCGTTTCGTTATATTTGCTTACACGTAAATATCCTTGGGAATGGTATGAATCCACCTCTTCTCCTCCAGCTATGGGTTAATTAGTAGGACATGTTATCAGTAAATCATTATTATCTCCAAAAAATTCGTAAATATTTTCTAGCTTTAAATATCCTGCAAAAGGTTGATCAGTCATAAAAAAAACTAATCAATCAATTCAATTTTCATGTCCATTCTTTATAATATTTTCTGTAAAAAAAAAAAAAAAAAACGCTATCGTGTCCCATGACAAAATTCTATACCAAAACACTTAAAACATTTATTTACTGATTAATGTGTATGCCTTTCTTAAAGAAAAAAAAAAGAAAAATTCTTCCATAATAATAAATATTAATGACTTTATTTATTGCAAAGTATTAAGTATCTCTCGGATGCCATCAGAGGAGTCTGTCGCTTTCTTTTTTTTTCTTTTTACTTTTTATGCTGTCCTTCATCCCTACCCTACAAGGCAACCAAGACAAGGGGGGAGAAGAAGCAATAGAAATTGGAATAAGGGAGTTGCTGATATAAAATTGTTCAGGGTGTTATGACGTGAATCATTGTTATTCATTAATTTTCGTTGACTGGTGACGGTAGGAGAGCTGGTTGGTGAGTGAAGTTGTTATTTAATCCGATATATTGGAAAGCAAGCCTTTAGATGAACTGGTGGCCAGGCCAAGGCGAGAGTGGGGTCAGGTCAGCTCATATCCGGTTATGCCACCCCCGAACTACAACTGACCAATCAGACAAGAGAACGGGGGCTACACTTGTTCGTTGACCCTCAGACAACGACTCTCATACATATTCAAAGATATATGAAGCTGCCTTTAATATTTCAGTTGCTTTCCCTTTTCCTCTTCATCCACATGTAACCAGAATATGAATAAATACACGCGCAATTTTATATATATATATATGTGTGTGTGTGTGTGTGTGTAAATTGCAAAGTAATTGAAGATCAAGATCATATATAATGCAGTGGATGATCAGTTTGCAATGACGGCTAGGTGAAGTTCGTTGCTTTAACTTAGAAAATCTGTGAAATAGACAATACCTACATTTTTTTTAATCAATTCACACCAAGCAATATATATATATATATATATATATATATATATTGTGCAATTCTCGAGCCGGTCTCAAAAGCCATGTCCGTCATAGGCATGCAGTTAATTAGTTCGTGGTCGTCGGTACCTGATACATCGAACTCGATGTGAGTGTCCATACATACATATATATATATATATATATATATATATATATATATATATATATATATATATACACACACTAATAAAAGGCAGTAAAACAGAAACATTATTAAGGAGAGGGTATAGTAAACGAGTAATTAGGTAGACAGTAGATAATGATTGACATTATATTTAAATTTTTGAAGTTGGCTGGAAAGCATGGAGTCGAAAGGGATTTCCAAAGTTGAAAAGTGCAAGAAAAGATACTGTTAGCATAGAACCTACGGTTGAATCTAACCAATTCATCTGTAAACTGATGAGAGCTTGTTCGTAATCTAGTGCTGCGCTTAAATTCATAAAGTTTAGGTACCATAGCGAAGACCTCATCCAAACAATTAAGAATAAAGTATCTATAGAAAAAGAACAGGGAAGCAACGTTATGGGAGTGGAAAAGTCACTGAAGTCAAGACGCCAGGTCAGCACCAATAATATTGCTGATCTTTTTTCAATTCTTATTAAGAATCTCTGAATATATAACAGGAGCACGAGACAATTTGTGTGGCAGCAATATTCCAAGCATGGATGAATGATAGACTTATCGATATGTAAGATAGATTCTGGAGAGAAAAATTGTCTAGCACGATACAGTGAACCAACTTTCTTAGCAGCTGACACAGCAATGGATACAATATTATTAGTATGGTGGTCTCTGCCACACATAGTTTACTGACTTTTCTGTGTTAGGAAGAATAATGTTTTAGCCTTCCAGTAGCACACCGATACTAATATTAGCATTAGTGTAGCCATTGATATACTAACACTGAATACGAATATTAAAAGACGAAATACGCGAGCGTAACAAACAAACCATTTAATAAGGCAAACAACTTGCATACATAAATTCAAAAGATTCACATATGTCCCAAAACAAATGATTCTCCATATTGTCCCAAAGGAACGAGGAGTTGTACAGAATTAGAACAAAGAAATAACATACCAACTTTATAGCCTTTGATCGTCCGCAGATAAGTGAATAGAAAGTACGTTTTCTTTCGCTAGGCCGTACACATGTTGACCAGTTTCCACGTGTGTGGACACCCTGGTGGTCAGGAAGGTAAACAGGCTGTTCCTCCCAGAACGAAAGTGAAGACAAAAAGGGCAGAAGAGTTCTACTCTCTAAAAAGGGGCCAAAACTCCCATTGGCTCAACCCAAGGGAAAACAACTGTGGTCTCCCTACAATATATTCTTTCCCCTTCATGTCAGCCGAGAATGTTAGATCAAGAAGGGGAAACGACTCACTTGCCTGGAGGTTAGCATCAGCCATGCTAATGGAAGGTAGAAAGGGGTCTCTCAGATTATTAATATAGAACGGTTTTGGTTGGGAGGCTTTGAAATTAGCAGGCAATTCTTTGCTCCATTATATACTAGCTATATTCTTCCTCATTAATCATGTTTCCGTCCATGGGATTCCAATCATCCGTGTAGTACCACATCTCCGTCGATCCGTATCTCTTCTATATATATTGAGTTCAAATTTAACTGGTTTCGTTTTGTATAGTTTCGTTTAAAACAAATCAACTCTTTCTAATTCTATCGTTTTGATAAACAATAGGTAGGTAGATAGCTATTCTGGAAGGCATTGATATTAGAAATAAGTTCCTCTTTTTTGACAAATTTAACCCTTTGTAAGAGGATACCTCATCATCATCATCATCAGTTTCTTCTTCTTCTATGTGCCGTGACCCTTCAGGACGTAGGTGATCATGGCTCTCCAAAATTTCTTATCCTTTGTAGCTCTTAATAAATTTTGTCTTTTTGTTATTTCTCCAAAACCTTGTTTCGCCATCCATTTACTCAAGCTCGCTAAGTAAGTTATGCATCGTTTTCCTCTGCTCTTCTTGCCCTCAATCTGTCTCGTGAGTATCAAATTATCCAAGCCCTCCTGCCTCATTATGAGCCCTAGAAATTTCAACTGCCTCTTGCTGATGTTAAATATACATTTTGTCTTGTTTCCTTTCGCTCCAAAACTTCGTCGTTGCTCACATATTCAATCCAGCTTACCCTAAGCATCCTCCCGTATAACCACATTTCTATCGCCTCAAGTCTTCTCTACATACGTGAGAAGTGAGCGTATTTGTGATTCCAATTGACAGGGAGGAAATTTAGTTGGTGCTCACATACAGCCGTAATTACTGTTCCTCCCCCCACCTATCACCATGATTTGCTATGTCACTAGGTGAATGAAATTATTAAATTGTTTTTAGTTAAGTCCTACCCGTGGTATCAAGGTTGAAATTAAGAGATTGCTTAAATAGTAAGATAGAAAATAACAGGACCTCGCCCGAGAGATTCAGAGAATGAATAGTATGAAAATAGAAGTTGTACACATTGAAATCTAGGAAACGAAAACAAACCAGTTATCTCTTAGAGGAGTAAAATCATTACAAATGTCAAATAGCATAGGGACTTCCTTTATATGTCGTGTCACTGCACGGCGTGTCCATTTCCTATCCGTTTTTGCTCTAAGCAACTTTTGACCCCCCTTACTCTTCCTTTCCTTATTCTCCCTTCCCTTACTCTCCCACCCTTCCTCCCAGTTCATATTTTGCAATTCATTTACACAAACTCGTTAGGTAGGTTAATCGTCTCTCTACACCCCCCTCTCTCTCTCTCTCTCTCTCTCTCTCTCAATATGCTTTGTGGGTGCCGAATTTTTCAAGCTTACTTTCGTCATTATGTTTCCAAGAAATTTAAAGTGACTTCCTGATCTTTTTTTTTTTTTGTCTCAAGAACTACAGACAAAAGAATCCCGGAAAGATTCTTGAGCGATAACGGGGCCTTGTATCACTGATTAAATTTTATTTAAATAGGGAATATCTGCAGGTAATAAGTGTGCTTATTTATTCCAAAGAGTCAAAGGTATGCATCTAGAAGAGCTAACTAAAATGCTTTAGGGATGGGTTAACTTTTTTTTTTCAGGAAGAACCGTATCATTGTCGGCCTCGTGCAATGTGGGCCGATCACAAAAGCAACATTGATTTCGCAAATGCAGTATAAATAACAATGAAATATGGACATTTTATTTTTACATTTATTTTCTTATTAAACTCATTTTGCGAAGAGGCTACACAAATCTATAGAAATAAAGTGTATTGTATGTATGTCTGTTCGCCTGTCTGTCCGTTTTTGATCTCTACGAATCTGTCTGAAGTAATAGGTATTAATTACTGCGGTTACACGCGATTAAAAATTAAATAAATAACCCAATTAAATCTAAATTTAAATATCGATCAGAGTGAAAGGTTTTAAAAATTCTTTATAAAAAGTTTAACCATAATTTAATTTTTCGTCGCAAATGCAATTGATATTGTCTAATTAAACCCTAATTAAAACTTAAGCGGGGAACGGGGTGCGTTCTTCATATTTTTTTTTCTTTTCTAGAACGCGTACTGTGACGTATTGAAAATATAACATAGTTCGTGTTCCCAAATGTCTTTTAAGAGTGACTTTATGTGAAGGAATGATTTAAAAGCAATAAAAATTGAGCGCTAAATAAATGTAAAAAAAAAAAAAAAAAAAAACAACGGAGATTAGTTGCACATACGAAGAAAGATTATGCCGAATTAAGTCGTCGAATAGAGATAAAATAATTCTATTATTTCTAAATTCTTATAACTTTTATGTACATAGGAGGCTGATGGTAAAAGGCCGAAGACCCAAAAGTCCTACGCAAGAGCTAGCCTAAAGTCCGCCCGAATTAATTTCATAATTATATAGTGTTAAGATTAATAAAATATGGGCGGCTGAGAAAGTTGTTTATAATCAGGATTCAGTTGACAAGACCGATTGCGTATTCAGATCTCTTAACTGAAACTTTTAAAGCCCATAATATGAGTTATGAATTGGCGATATAAAGAGATGCATGTTCAAATATCTGAGAATCATTTTAACAGAGGCGACATTGACATCCGAAAACGCATTGGACTAGCGACAAAAAGAAGTTCAAAAGCTAAGCAAGGTGATGAAAAACTGAAAGATTTCGTTAGAAACAAAGAGTGCTGGATTATATGCATCCTCTTATATGGCAATGAATGTTGCACAATCTCCACATGGATGAGGAAAAAAACTAAAGGCAGCAAAAATGTGGTTCTACAGAAGGATACTGAAATTTCCTTGGACGGAGTGAATAAGCAACAAGAAAATAGTAACAGAAAGAACACTTAGAAAGAGGACAAGAAAACTGAGGTTCCTTGTACACAGAATGAGTAAGGAGAGCTTGGTAGACTCAACCCCGACGGGGAGTACTGAGGGCAAAAGGTATAGGGGAAGGCAGCGAGCCACTTATCTGGAGAGCTTGTGTGAATGGATGTAGAAACGAGGGGGAGGAGCTTTAGCAAAGGGAGAAAACAGCTACGAGCCAGACGAGATAGAATGCTGTGGAGGGCCATGATCGCCTCTGTCCTGAAGAAGAAATAAAAGTTAGTAACCACACGCTGAAACAGAAAGAAAATGAGAAAACAGAAATATTCTGTGTCGAAGATTAAAAATGTGTAAATTGTCAAGTTGAACATCGTACCTCTCGATTGGATCACAAGGAATTGTTCCAAAGACAATAATAAAGAAATTTAAAGAATTAGAGATCTGGGTGGGTGATTAAGTTAATTCAGGCTACAGCGTTGATGAAGTCAGTCACAATCCTTAATTGTGTGTTAAACTTGCTATCACTCGTTCCTCTGTTGTTAAAATGGAACAATTATAACGGATATATACAGATTCATAATATTTACCTAGCACAGGAGTTAACTTTTGTACCGGAAATGAAGTAAACGTTTCTTCTTATTTTCGATAGGAGAACTTGCCCAATCCCAGGGATTCCAACCCTGCCACAGCACCTTCTTCATTGCAGTAAAAGGGGTGTAATATCGTAGGCCAAGTGGGACACTAGTCGCGGGGACTGACAAAAAATATTCTTGGTCCATATCCATACGTATGGCATATGGTGCTCCCTGCGTTAAAACGACCCTGTGTCATATCATGCTTTAGTGGGGATGCTAGGTAAATATACAGGCTGATTGAAAAGTAACTCCCTATTTTATGTATGAGTGACCAACCAAGAGTCCTGACTTAACACCCTGTGAGATTTTCTTTGGGGTTTTCTTAAAGGAGCAAGTCTACTATACCAAACCAAGATTTGGAACAACTTGAATCTGTATATCTTCCATACCACAAGAGTTCCTCGTGGAATCAGTTGACGCAATACCTAGGCGGCTTGAGAAGCTGGTAGAGAAATCTGGTGCCCATGAATTTTAAATAAAACCTCATGCTAAACGCTTTCTTCTCATATCAATTTCTTGTAAAAATTATAGTCAATAAATAAATTATATGTATTTTAAAATGGAGAGTTACTTTTCAATCCCTCTGTATTTACAAATTCCTGGAGAGTGATCATAAAATCGACCCATGGGCAGTATCCAAAGCAGTAATAGTAATTCAGTGCAGATAATAGAGGTGGATATTATTACAATATAACTGTGAAATTCCAATAAAACTGCAATCGCAAAATAGCTTATTAACCATTCCTAGGGAGGCAAGAGAATGACTCCTTTTTAGGGATTATATAATCAGTAAGCAATTTATTTTCTTTCTGTCTTTCGGGGCAAGGCTATAAGCAGACTCCACAGATCTCAATCTGTCCATTTTACCAAAATGGCTACAAGTGAGAATTTATCCACCTCCTGTTGCGCCAGAATATGAAACAAGATGATTTTTTTTAGTGTAGGGCAATCTGCATACACACTTGATATGGCATACGCCTCAAGGACGCATGGCGAATCATACAAAGCACACTTCCCTCGGCCATTACAGCATACCTCATATGATGATGGTGAAATAAACACTTTCCTTATAAGGAAATATTTGGCATTTCTTGATTGAACAGTTAGTTTTGCTGTCGATTGAAATTTATAAAATCTTTTTCTTAAAACAGTTTTCAAGAAATTAAATTTCTCAAATACACTGTTACTGTTTTTCTAGTATTGATGGGAGTTTTCTTCCAAAACTTTTGTTTAAGTTAGTGTGAAATGTCAACATTTTGATTATATCATTATTTTCCGTTTCGACCGTTGCACTCTCCAAACTTCTTCAGCTATCTGTTGATACGTTGGTTCGTGAATATGTTATCATAGTTATTGCGAGTTCTATCTCTGCACCGGTTGGTAGAGACTCAAACATGGCGGAAATTGGATGAGCAATAACTAAGTAGTACCAACAGAAAAAAAAGAAGAGAACACTAGTTATGGTTAGAGAGGGAGAGTGAAAGAAGAACAGCCCAAAGCCGTAGATAAAATAAATACCCTAAAGGTTACTCGGATTGACAACAAAGATGAGGATATTAGTCTGATTTGTAAAGGCTTTTGGTAATGATGAGATTAATGGTTTCCTTATAAGGAAATATTTGGCATTCATTGATCGAACAGTTAGTGTTACTGTCGATTGAAATTAATTTTTTTTAAAACAATTTTCAAGCAATTAAACTTCTCAAATACCCTGTTACTGCCTTTCTCGTATTGATGGGAGTTTCCTTCCAAAACTTTTAAGTTAATGTCAACATCTTGATTATATTATTATTTTCCTTTTTAGTTACACGCGTTATTCATTTTAGTTCTTGTTACCCTTTGAAATCTTGAAGCGGTAGTGTTTTGTTGTTACTTGGTAAAGCTCTTTCTTTCTGATTGTGTAGCGCCAGTCTATATGATTTGGTGAAGAATAATAGTTTAGACATTTCTAATCGAAATGAAATACCACTTCTACTAAGTAACGATTTGACAACAGTTTTTCAAGAAATTAAACTTCTCAAATCTAATAACCGTTATCGCTCTTTCTCATACTGACCGGAGTTTCCTTCCTATCCTTTTGTCTACGGTAGCGTGGAAGGTCAACATGTTGATTATATTATTTTTTTTCCCTTTCTAGTTACATACTGTTGGAAGTAGTACCATTTTGGTTATTTGCTGAATCACTTAGTTTCTTTTTTATTCTGTAGCAACAGTTTATAAGATCTGATGAAGGATTGTTTTCTTTAAAATCTAAAGGATTAATATGCTTGAAGGCATTTTTAATCATTGATATTGGAAGACATTTGTATACAGCTGATAGTTTAGTCATTTATGAGCGGTTTGGGCGCAGTGCATAGCATCTATATAAAGGTCGGCATCTGACGAGGCTATATAAGAGCAGCACTCGAAGCGCACTCCTCACTGCACCCACTTTTTAGGTAGTGAAGATATGCTGTCTAGGGAATCGATCCTCGGTCAGTAGATTTTAAACTTATTTTTACTTATCTCTTCGGAGATGTGTTTGGCCGTTAAATGGTATCTACGACTGATACTAAGCCACGTTATGACGATTATTGCAATCTACAGCCGTTATATTTTATTTATTATGTGACTACATCATTTATCGATGGAATTAGATACTAAATAAAACAGTTTGATTTCTTGGAGAGTCAATTAAACTTAAGCAACAATATATATTGAGTTGTCAACTTTCATTATATAGTAACGAGGGTGGTCTGTAAAGTTCATAGGCAGACAGTACAGTTATCAATAACCAAACTTGAAATTAATGCATGAAAAATTTCACAGCTCTTGCATCACTCCTTCATATCCAGTCTATGAACTTTTCAGCCTACCCTCGTAATATACATATATTTACTAATATATATTAGTAAATACAATGCCTTAAACTCTAACTTCAAGTTATCTCCAACAAAACGATTTGCATCCATCGAAAAAGTTTCATTAATCTACTATGTACGCCGCCATTGTCGATCAAAATCTATGACATGTCAGTGTACACCAAATTTATTCTTAACTGTTACGTATGAGTAAAAATTAGGATGATATGTTCGTTGGTCTGATGGAATTTCCAAGTAGTACTGCATTTCAAACTTGTTTTACACATTCACGCCATCAATGCCAAACGGTATTGCCAGCAGCTAGACGGCGTGTACGACAAACAAAAAGAGGGGTATCTTGCTTTGGTCAATCGAGGTCGGGCTTTGTTTCAGCAAGACAATGCGAGGCCACACACTGCCAGGTTGACTAAGGGGAGATTCAAACTGATGGATAATACTATGATTCTTTCACATCCACCATTTTTACCCGCTGTTGCTCCGAGGGACTATGGATTATTCCGCTCAATGGCGCACTTCCTTCGCGACCAGCGACTCATCACTTTTGATGAACTGACGGAAGCTTGATACAGTTGTTTTTTATTCAAAGCCAGCGGATTGGTATTTGGGACAGATTCGGATGCTGGCAGAAGATCGTCGTGAGTGATGGAATTATTTTGAAGAATAAATGTTGGTCCAGTTCCATAAAATTTTGTTCTTTTCTTTCCCTTTTCCGACCTAAAAGCAGAAAGTAAACAACATTTTTTTTGAATTGACTAAGATAGATAGATAGATAGATAGATATATAGATAGATAGATATGAACAGACTGAGATAGATAGATAGATAGATAGATAGATAGATAGATAGATAGATAGATAGATAGATAGATAGATAATACATTTGTGCTTAGGGATTTGTTCTGGTAAGGGATATTTGTTAATAACTGTAAAGTTATTCTTCAAACAAAATTGCGAACCCGCCAATGAAATGGAATCTTTCCAATAAGATAGCTTACAGAAAAAAAAAAGATAATAATAAAAGATGGCTTCAGAAATATGGTCGACTTTGAATTATGCAGCTTTGTTTTGGAAAAATTGTCCAATCATAAAACGAAATTGCCAAACGACATATTCGCACTGAACTCTATTGTCCCTGATTTATGAATGAACAGACACATTTTTAATTGACATGTCGGACTTTCACGAGAATTTATATTCCCAAATAATGTTTTACTTCTTCTTTTTTTTAAAGCAATGTATAAAACGCCATCAGAGGGTTCACCTACAGTGGTTGGACATGTAATCAAGGGTTAATTCGGCGCATGACTTTGAAAGTATAAAATCGTTCAAATAAGCGAAATTACATATCACAGAGAGGCTCAACATATTAAAAGTTTCGATGATTAATTGTCAACTTATAAAAACAGTCACAACTGTTTCATAAATCCTTAAGTTATAAAGTTTTACTAAAATCGACGAAAAAAAAAAGGAGCTTATTCGTAAAATTTATGGTCGACTGCATTTGATAAAAATTGGAAGGATGCATAAAAACAATGCATACACCTTGAAATAAAGCGATACCTTTCTATGTATCTGTAAATAAGAATATATATATATATATATATATATATATATATATATATATATATATATATATATATATATATATATAATCTGTGAGCAGGAGCAAAAATTATGAAGTTCTCTGTCTGAGGCAGAGAGGAAAATCTGTCAAAATGACCAAACGTCAAAATTTGTAATTTTGTAATCATTTTGGTCAGGCTGTGTACTAAAAATTATGAAACATGAGAAAACAGAAGTCAATTGTTGAAACTCTCCTGAAGAGTGAGCGGAATTACAAAAAGCTTCGTCTACGAAACTCTGGAGTCGTAGAGCTAAATATAACATCAGAAGTTAAGTGACAAATTTATATAACTTAAATTATATATATATATATATATATATATATATATATATATATATATATATATATATATATATATATAATATGATTTAATTGAATTTATATATATATATATATACATAATTTAATTTACATATATATATATATATATATATATATATATATATATATACACGTTAATTTCATATATATTTCAGTAAATGTTCTGTTTTTAATTAAACAGTATTAATTAAATTTACCGGCCTGAATGTTCGTTGAAATTTCGTAGTTCTCCGACAGAAATCGAACCTGCATTCCTATACGGAGACCATCATTTGATCAGATGGGCTATACCATTTAGCTACAGAGAACCCTCGAAATTACTGTTTATAAACATACAATCTTGGAAGATTTTTCTAAATGGTATAGCACGTCATATCAAATGACTCTTTCCGTAGAGAAATAGAGGTTCGATTCCTGTCGGAGAACGCATATTTTCCACAAAATTTATCGGGCATTCAGCCCGGTAAATGTAATTAATACTGTTTAATTAAAAGAACAAAAAATAAAATAAAAAAAGCCCTTAAAATCAATTGTATCTATAAAAATAACGTATAGACAAAAAATATATTAAATATTTGTCGAACTTAATCCATTTCATTATATATATATATATATATATATATATATATATATATATATATATATATATATATATATATATATATATATATATATATATATATATATATATATATATATATATATATATATATATATATATATATATCGATTATAGGTGCAGTTTAATTTATAATTACATGAGTCATTCATACAAAAAACAAATATAGAGGTTAATTATTTAAATGTCGAGAATACATCTTCGCAAACAATTTCAATAAGTTACACTAACCCCGAACCTGTATATGAATGATATGATCCCTGTTTATAAATTCCAGTTTCATATGATCTTTTTTAGTTTTTACAAGCTTTCGTCTGTTCCTACAGACATCCTCAGGTATGGAAATAGATTTGTTCTTGTTTTTTACTTCTTGGTAATAAGAGGACAACGAAAATAAAGAAAAATTACTATGACGGAAAATCCATCAGTACAAAAGAATTCTCTTATTACTATGTTTGTACAAAAACGCACAAACTTAAAAAATTCAAACTCAGCGTTGCGACCGCACGTTCTAAAGGAATAACACATTTCTCATAGCATTTTTTATATTATATTTATAATTTACCGGCCTGAATGTTCGAGAAATTTCGTAGAAAATATGCGCTTCTCCGACAGGAATCGAACCTGTAACACTTATGGGGAACCGTCATTTGATCTGACGCGCTGTTAACCATTCAGCCACAAAGAAGCGTCTGGTTTGCAAAGTCCAAATTACTGTTTATAAACACACACCTTCGACGATTTTGTTTTAACAATACTTTAATATATTTTCGCATTAAGTTAATATTGACCCTTAATTTATTCATCATGACTCTCCATGTCCTTTGGAGCACTCTCTCTCCCCATAATCCTGTTTTGGCAACCGTTCACACAAGCTCGTTAGGTAGATTATGTACCAGTTTACTCTGATCCTCTTGCCTTCAATATGTTTTATAAGTGTCAAATTTTCCAAGGCCTCTTTTCTCATTATGGTCCCTAGAAATTCTAGACTCTTTCTGGTGTTCAGTCCATGAGTATTCTCAACATCCTTCTGTAGAACCACATTTCTATCGTTTCGAGTTTCTACTTCATCTGTAGGGAAATTGTTCAGAATTCACTGCCATATAGAAAGAACAATATTACATAACAGTAGAGTACTCTATTTTTTGTTTCTAGCGAGATTTTCTGTTTCTTAATTCATTGCTTAGCTTTTAGAAAGCATATTTCAATATCCCAGTGAACTTTCAGATTTCGGTTCGCACTTTCTGTTCTATGTTAAAATACTTCCCAGATATTTAATTTTTTTTGTATTTGCTTGATTTTGGTCTCCCCAATTTGTAACTTGCATGTTGGGATGTCCTTTTTGCTGACAACCATGTATCCTGTCTTTTGCACTGATGTTTAGTCCTTTCTTCTTGCTTTCCTCCACTACCCTCTGTAATTCTTGCAGTTTCCTTTCTGTCTCTGCTATCAACACTGTGTCATCTTATGTTGGTAAGATTGTGACCGGCAATAACGAATCCTGGTAGGACTTTTAATTCTCTCTGAATCGCCTTACTGTATAGATTGAATAAGTCCGGGGAGAAGGCACACCCTAGTCTTACACCCCTTTCTTTTTTGCATATTTACTGAATTCATTTTCTATCTGTATGCAGGCGGTTTGATGACAGGATAGGTTCTTGATTATTCTAATATCTTTCTCAAATATTTATATGGTTGACTAGCAGTATCAACAGTTCCTTGTGGCGTACCCTTATCAAACGCCTTTGCATAATTCTATAAAACATTGGTATGCATGCGCTGCATATTTTTTCTATAATAATATTTCTCGAATATTCAGGCCGCTAGACGAAAATAAAATATACTATTTAATAAATAAACGGAGTGTCTACTCCAATACGAGTATCCACGAAAAATAACGTTTAAGTAATAAAAATCAGCGGCACGGTGGAGTAATGGATAGCGGCTCGGAGTGAGGAATCGGAGAGCCGAGTTCGAATTCCAGTCGAATCCATTACATTCCCTTATGTGCTAATACCCTTGGGAAAAGTATGAATCCTCTTCTTCTCTCCCCAGCTATGGGTAAATAGCAAGACAGACCAAGTTCTGGGTGGCAACTGGTTTACCACAGAAAGAAATGGCAACCTACTACTACAGAAAATATCTGCCTCGTCAGTCATGTATCTTTCGATATATGGTCGCCTAAGCATGGTACATAGCTGACTAAATAAAAATCTGTTGGATTAATAAATAAAAAATCTATTACTTTCTTTACAGATTGTTTTCTTTATGTTACGATATGAAACTGCGCATATGTATATTTCAAGAGTCAAAGAGAAACCTGTGTTTAAAGGCAATTTTTATTTTTTTATTTATTTATTTTATTTTTTTATTTTTTTTGCATATATATTACTTTTCCTGATATCATTCTGAGCATAAATATCACATTCCTTTTTTCCAGTGTCTTTAACAAAACTGTTCTTGTCCTATTTCCGGTCTAATTC
>OZ010583.1:61990396-62030396 GCA_963932145.1 Acanthosepion lycidas
AAGATAGAGGAGTAGAAGAGAGAGGAGGAGGGAAAGGGAAAGGGAAGAAGTGTTGTGGGAGAAAAGTGGAAGGAAGGGGACAAGGAGGAGAGGGAAGAAATAAATTAGAAACGATGGGTGGGAGAAGAAATCTGGAGAATTAAGAGAGAATAGAAACAGAGAAAAAGAGAAAAAGATAGAGGAGGAGAAGAGAGAGGAGGAGGGAAAGGGAAAGGGAAGAAGTGTTGTGGGAGAAAAGTGGAAGGAAGGAGGCAAGCGGGAGAGGGAAGTGTTACATTAGAATGGATGTGTGAGAGAAAAAAATCTGGAGAATTAAGAGAGAATAGAAACGGAGAGGCAGAGAGAAAAAGAGGGGAGGAGAGTGTAATTTAAGCAACAGAAGAGGAGTGATAGATAAAAGAGAGCCTCGCCAGATCAATTACTGTTGAGTAGTAAGTTCGATCCTCACCAAGTGATCTCTACTTTCAACTCTGTGCCACATCTAAAAGCAGAGTATGTAATAAAGAATAGGGTAAGAAAAACAAAGGCCCAGGAAAGAGTAAAAGAAATACCTACCCAGAGGTTCAAATGAACGAAATGTTTTTTTATTAATAACATATCCCTTCAGGACGTAGGCGATTATGGCTGTAAAAGATTCATTTTCTTTATTATCAACCAATTACCATACATTCTTGAAAAAAAAGTAGTGGAGTGGTTTCCCGTTGCCCTCTCTACAGTTTGGAATCCAACATATTTTGTAGACTGTAAGCTATTCAATCCTTAGACGGGGTGTGGCGAGAAGAGACTGATTCATATCCATCCCCACGGACATTTGTACGAAAATTAGAACTACAGATTAGCACGAGCTTAGAACCTGGATCGACAGTTTTATTGCCTATGCCGATATCCGTTAAACTACCCGCTCGTAAATGCACGGGTTAAAAAGATATATGATAATGTAGATTTTACAACATAAATTGATCTCTGGTTTTTAAGCAAACCTTCATTATTTCCATTAGAATTTATTGGGATTATTCGCCACCACCCTCTCAGAAACAATGATTACTACATGATTAACTATGGATATAGACAACCAATGTTCAGTTGCTTCTTTGCGACGCCGTAGGCATCATAGACTCTACTCATTCAAATGCAATAGGTATGTTATATTATATATGGTGTGGTTACTCTATTTTGGATAAAAAAAAGATCCACTGGGGTCTTTTTTATTCCAACCATCTCTTTTATTAAATAATCAGGAAATTTCTTCCCTCACCTTTGATCCTTCTAGGTTGAAGTGTTTGAAAATTCTAAAAAATATTCCAGCTGCCCTTTTTATTTTGGTCACCTCGCATATTTGAAACACAAATCTTTTTTTTTTCTCCTCAACCAAAATGCACTTTGGTTTATTGGTATTTATTAAAATTTATTCGCTTCGATACGAGGACAAAATCGACCAAGCACCTACTTTAATTTAATTTAAGGGTGCATAACTGTACCTATAGATCAGTGATCAGTTTGCCGCACTTAAGTGTGCCGCGAAAGAATTCGAAATCCCTTCACAAATATTCCTTCAAATATTGAACTTCAGTTATGTGAAGAAGAAGAATTGGCCACCATTTCTAAAAGCTAAAAAGACGTTATCAGTTTTATTGCAATTTTCTACTTATTTATGTGAATTAGGATCCTCAAATTTAGAAAACATTAAAAATAAGAAGCGAGAAAGACTACACTCAACTGACGAAGAAATACAGGTCTGCTTATCGCACATTTGACCAAACACTGAAGAAATCGGAAAAACACTAAATAAGGTCCAAAAATAATTGAATAGAATCATTGAAGTATATTAAGTTCATATTTGTACGTGTATTTTTTTAAAATCTATGGTTTTATTCCATAACATTTAAATGCATACCCTTTTGATAAGTGTGTCATAATATTTTCATTTGCTCCTAGATATACCGTTGTTTAAAAAAGTTGAGAAATACTGCTCTAGATAAAGGGCAAAATTCCCCAGTCGTTTGCAGAAGTATGCTGACAAGGTGTCAGAGTGATCCAACCCATTTAGTGAAAAAGGGATGCGCTGTTCCAAAGTTGGAGCCTACAATTACTGAGCAGATCTATTTTTGTATGCTGTCTTGTTTGAAGACAAAACAAAATGGGTATTTATTTATAGTCCCCAATATGAAGGTAAATACGACAGATTGGTCGTTTTAATGTCCGGCCTGTCACCATTTTTTATAAGTATGCGTTCAGAAATTGTCTAGCCCCTATAAGCTTTTGCTACAGACGCCAGAGCATATCCACAACTCTATCTCATTAGGACAATGCGGAGGCGCAATTTGGGAGGCGTATTCCCAGAGATCAAGCATGTCTCAATCAATTTATTCCTCATTTAACCTGAAAATAAGACAAAATATATTCCGGCCCCAAACGGCTGTACATTAACATAATAATAATAATAATAATAATAATAATAAAGAATTTTTTATCACGTCCCGTTACGAGATCCGTAAACCTTAGACTTGTAAGAGGATCATATGTACTGCAGCCTTAGCAGCAGTAGTGTGTCTAGGGCAATATAGTCAGGCAATTTTCAGTCTGGTTTTAAATTCAGTTTTCCTTCTCTTAGACTGGTTGCCATCTCAAAGTAAGAATACCCATTCTGCGTATTAGTGGACAAAACAAAATCGTGCAGAAATTGAACTCGGCTGGTCGAGTTCATTTTCCGCCACCGATAACCGTTGCAATATCCGGAACTCCGAATTTGATTAAAATTTTCAACAAAACCAGTTTTTAGATTAAAGAAAAGATAAACGTCCCTTTTCAGGTTCCAACTCCGAAACAGCACCTCCCTTTTTTCATTAAATCGCCATGACACCTTTGCGGAAAGACTTTGTGACTAGACGCTGACGTAACTGATAGGGTGATTAAGGACTTACAAAGTGTGACTTATGATTGGGAAACTAATTCATGATTTGCGGTTTTATTTCCAACTAGTCGCTTATATAGCACGTGATCACATGGTTATGTTTTAAAAAGGAAGAGGCTATTTTGCTTTTAAGCTTATTTTATTAGTCTCGGTAAAATAGACCCCCATCATATTTTGCCGGTAAATATTTTTATTATTATGAAGGCAAGTAATGTTAAAAAAAACAACACGCAGATTTAACGTAGAAGTTCATTTATTTCCACCATCAATTGTTAAAACACAAGTTAAAATCTTGTCCACAATCATTTCTTAAAAAACAAGTTAAAATCATTTATTCATCATGAATTATTAAAAGAAATATAGAAGTCTCTGAAGTTTCAAGCACTTCAGGCAAATCTGTAAACTGGCCTTGGGCACGGTTCTCTTGCCAATATACTTCAGGTGCACCCGCTGAAGACAACAATCACAGACCACAGAATCCATGTTGTTCAGCTCCTGTCTGTACAGCTCACACAGTCACTTCGCTGACGATCTCAAATATAATATATTCTTATTAGGTTGGTGCAAAAATAATGACGTAATAATTTCGTTTTTGACGTAGTTTTTAACGTCAAAAAAAGACATTATTACGTCATTATTTTTGCACCAACCTAATAGTTCTAAAACACTATTTATATCTATCGGCAAAATAGCCTTGATGTCTATTTTACTGGGACCGTCAAAATAGCGTCTTCGTTTAAAAAAAATACGTGAAAACTTATATTCACTGAAATGGTTACCGTTAATTGTTCTTCAGGCTGGTTTTGAATTCAGCTTTCCTTCTCTTGGATGTGTTTCCATCTTAAAGTAAAAGAGCTCATTCTGCCCTGCTATTTAAGCCATAACTGAAAGAAAATGGACTCATCTCTTTTCCAAGAATATTAGCATGAAGTGAAGAAAACAGAATCAGGAATTGGGGTTAGCATTTATTGTCGTTGATGGAAGAAATCAAAGCACAAATCAGAATTGTATTATAACGACCATTACATTTGTTTTTGTTTATCCACCGACATTAATTTTACTTCACTCTGCAGTCATTTCCTCTACAAACGAAATATTTACGGCGGTAGGACTTTTATTATCGATTATTAAAAACTGAATTTTTCGGTTTCTAACTGAATTTTTTTTTTAACTACTTTAGTCATTTTAACGGTTCGGTTTCTAAATCATAACTAAGGAGATGGCTTCTGTTGTAACCTAGAAAGGGTTACTGAATGAGGAATAAGCAAAACGGAGGTTGGGAATGAAATGTTAATCTTTATAACATCAACAAAATACAATACTCGCCAGCGGCGTGAAGTAGGTAAACCACTTCTAGTGGCGAACTACTTAGACAGCATATTAATCTCACTTACAATACTGTTCAACGTATTTATGAGGATTGGGACATACCCATTAGTGTTCATGGGTACAGTATATAACAGTTTTAAATAGAATAAAGCAACTAGATGTTATGTGTTTTGTGTATTTACGTTATGCTAGATAAGTGGGCATTGTTGAGTTGGTATTTTCTGATATTTGTAAATGAGTCACAAAAAACATAAAATGCAAAAACATAAAACAAACTGGAGAGACATATCACAAATAATAAATTTATTAACCTATGTATATTATTTTCTTTTTGGAATTTAAACCGTTCAATAAAGACAAATACAGTGTTAAAGTTTATTTGGTAATGTTCCTTTCTTTTGTATGTAAGATAGAAAAAATGTATGAATTCGACTTGCAGGACTAAACTCCCTGAAATCAGGTACATTCAAAGTAGGTTGAGTTTTTCATTCTACCAAAGAAAGAGGATCGGTAGAATATCTTTGGCTTCGGGTCGAGGATCGGGCAATTTTCCCCTTAGCCCAGGTGCTCTCACTTTGGCTCCCCATTTAAAGCCTGCCTTCTGCTACATCGCACCATTGTGGGTAGGTAGAGGGCGAGCAAATAACAATTGTAGCATTTGTGCACACTGTAAAAATGTTTTGCACACACTATGTATGGATATACATTGCGTTTTATGTGAAGGTCTTTTATCTTTATTTTTGGATATTGCTTAAGAGATACGTACGAGAAAATCGACAACTAGTTTGCTAAACGCTACGGCTTCACTGACAATGCTGTTTCATTGTTTGTGAAAGCTCACTAAATAGGAATCCGAGCAAAAACAAGTGTGATAGGGAGTGCGAGAGAGAATTGCAAAAGTATAGGGTTTTTAGATTTTCACGATTAAAACAAACGAAGAGAAAGAGAAAAAAACTGAATGTGTGTGCGCGCGTGTTTGTGTGTGTATAAAATATGTGAGATTGAAGATACTGAACTATGTGGGGTTAATAATTTGCTGTGCTGCACTGTTTTTTTTTTTTTTTGGTTATAATTAGTTTATTATTGGCAAAAGCGACTGCAAACGAAATCGAGGCTAATACATGAACATCACAAATCTCAGGTAGCGTGAAATCCGTCATCAAAATAGAGGATTTTCGACGCCAGCTGGATAATACAGTTATTCTTAAAATTTTTCTTTCAGTTGGCCTTTTATTTTTTTTTTATTTTCGCTTATTATTGTTTCCTTAAATTTCTTTCTTTCTTTCTTTCTTTATTTATTTATTTATTTATTTACAATTTCTTTCTTGTTTCCTTTTTGCATTTCCACTTTTCTTTTTCTTCTATCCTCTTAATCTTTCTTTCTAATTGTATTCCCTACTTTTATTTAGTCTTATAGATAGATAGATAGAGAGAGAGAGAGAGAGAGAGAGAGAGTGAGAGAGAGAGAGAGAGAGAAAGAAAGAAAGAATGCGAAAGATAAAATATTGTTAGTCTCTGATTTGAAGGTAAAATTTATTGTGAGTTAAGTTTGTTAACATGATCTGTTTCAAACTATGCCATACGGATATCTTTTAGATGATTCTCTATTCATATATCAGCATGGCATGGTCTTACTCGATCTTATTAACAAACTTACTTTTGGATGTTGCTTAAGAGAGTATAGAAGATCAATCATTTAAATATCATTTCAGTATGTATCGGGAACCGGAAGAAATGGTCCAAAATGTAGAAAAATGAAACCCATAACCCTTGTTTTTTAACCTGAGTCGTAGAAATAAAGAAACCGCTACCCAAGTCAAGCTAATTCAAACACGACTAAACAGCTACAAGAGAAAGGAACCACAATATATGGTTTGCACGCACACACACACACACACATACATATATATATATATATATATATATATATATATATATATATATATATATATATACAGTGTAACCCGGATATAAGATAAACCCGGATATAAGAGCGATTTTCTCTGGGCCCAAATTAGAGCCATACTTACCTAAGCAAAATAGACCCAACCCGGATATAAGTTAAACTCGGATATAAGAGACTTCTTCTCCGGCCCCGACAACTCTCTTATATCCGGGTTACACTGTATATGATTAATGTATAAATGGACAGCAACATTTCTTTTAAACATCTTGCGTTAAATATGACGGACAAAGAAATTTCTATTCATTTTTTTATTTAATTTTGCCAGCGTTCTTACATTATGTTTTTTTTTTTCGTTTGGTGGGAGTGAACGAGTACAAAATCTGTCCATATCGTCCATTCTCCCAAGCGCTTTCGTTCATTTGTTTAGCCATTTTCATGGTGGTTGTTTTTGGTGTTAGTTTAAATTTCCTTTTTACTTGACTGTGTTGGATGTATTACTAGTGTATTTATATACATATATCTAATTTCCAGTTTACTTTCTAATCTGACTGTCGCAACTGGGACATATTGCCTAATCATGTCCATTGCAAATAAATCTATTCCTTCCCTCCACTCTCTCTCTCTCTCTCTCTCTCTCTCTCTCTCTCTCTCTCTCTTTGTCTGCATCGACCCACTTTGAAACACTCTCTCTTTCTTTATGTCTTTTCTTTTACACACACACATGCGCGCGCACATACACATACATACATATACACGTACGTAGCGAGTACGCTTACTCTAACGTTCCCATACGTAGACGCGCTGAGACGCACGCATGTACATCGAGACAGCCGCCTACACAAAGAATTTCCGGACGCGTTCTTCTTATTTGTAGATAGCTTGTTGCCAGATATTTTCCTTGGAGAATCCATAATCTACTTACCCTAGAACGTTAGAGTCTGGCTGATTCTCTTATCGGCCTAACCTCATTCAAAACGAGGCGAGACGAAAATCTATACTTGAACATTGATCAATACGTCATCTTTCTCTCTATCTCAGTCAGTTCTTATCAGCTCCGTTTATCTCAAGCTTTAAGCCCCCCACTCTCTCTCACTCTCGCTTTCTCTCTCTCCCTCCCTCTCTATCTCTCTTGCTTTCTCTCCCCCTCTCTCTCTTTATAAACCTGTCTTATCTCCGTTCAATGACTTTACAAGATTAATACCTCAATTTGATTATAAGTTAGGACTCAAAAGCCTTGACCTTGCGTCAGGCTAACCCAACCTTTGCATATGTCCAATTCGTAGTATATTTATGAGGGTTGAATAGAGATGAATAGATAAATAAGTAATCTTCTGTAGAGGAAATAATTGTCTTAAATAAAGGTTTCCTTTTGAAGAACATAAGATTGTGTAGCTACGATATTCCTTAGATCTCGTTAATTATTGATATGAGAAGATATGTCTTAACGTTTTCCTCCTACAAGTCTTTTTGACCTGAAAACACAGACACATTATATATATATATATATATATATATATATATATATATATATATGTGTGTGTGTGTGTGTAGACTGTTTGTCATTTTGCAAATTTCGTTAATATTTACGTTGCCAACGATTCGTCTGATGAAGTGTTGGACGAAAAGGTTACCTTGAAGTAAAAAAAAAGAATGCGGTTTTGTTTGTTCAAAACGATTTACAAGTTCTATAGTATCAACTCTTGTTTTTACATACACACATACATACATACATACATACATACATATATATATATATATATATATATATATATATATATATATATATATATATATATATATATATATATATATATATATATATATATATATATATATATATATTATATATATATATATATATATATATATATATATATATATATATATATATATATATATATATATATATATATATATATATATATATATATATATACACACACACACGCTTACCTATGCACGTAAATACACAGATATCTATACGAAGTGTCGTCAGCATTTGGTCACATTTTTGCGAAGTGGGTCGGGCCGTCGAAGCTTAAAACCCCTTCCCTAGATACACTCATTGAAAAGAAATATTTTATACTTTGAATAGCTGTGTCAAAATTTGCTTAAAAATAAAATTAAACTTAAGAAACATGGCTGACAGTAAATGATCACAGATAGAGGTGACTAAATGCGCAGTTTCTTCTTCTTCTTCTTCTTCTTCTTCTTCTTCTTCTTCTTCTTCTTCTTATGTGACATATCCCCTTCAGGATGTCATTTGTGTCTTTTAGCAAGTCTTGTGTCTTTACAATATTTCTTTAATTCCACTTCTGTAATTGTTAAGTAGGCTGTTCGCTACTTTCCGCTGTCTCATTTTATCTTCCGTATTACCTGTGAGTGCCAAATTTCCCAAACCCTCCGTTCTCATTGCGCGCCCGAGAAATATTAAATGTCTCTTTCTGATTCTCATTATAAGCGTCCATTTTGTTTCCATTTTTCCTAAAGCTTCATTTGTTGCTCACGTTTTAATCTGGTGCCCCGATTGCATGAATTTAAGCGTGCTACTAGATTGGCATCTAGTTCCCACCCTTTTACTGTTGAGTTAAGTAAATGTTACCACCACTTCTTTTCCAACAGTTTCTTTTCTCGCACTTCCAGCCTGTGGAACTCCCTTTCGTTTTCTTGCTTCCCTGATAGCTACAATCTTCAAATATTTAAATGCAACGTCAATCGCCATCTTCTATCTTTTTGAATCCCGTTCATCTTTTGTCCTCTCCTCAATCTTCCATATACCCAGTCTTTTCTCTCACTTTCACACCCTGTATCTCTCTGTGTACAAGTGGCATCTTCGTCTTTCTTCGGGCGAAATGATTAAAAAAAAGTTTAGTGGTAGTCTCAACATCCTTCTGTAGAACAATATTTCTGTTACCTAAACTCGCTTCTTAAATTGCGAGAAGATTGTTCAGCATTCATTTTATTAGTGGCATATCAACACCTCTATACGTTATTTAAATTTAAATATTTTGAACACAATTTTATGGCTTCACCTAAATATGTTCTTATCGCAATTACATGCTAAGAAAATGTATAGTCATTTTGCTATAAAATGTATCGTTGATAGTTCTACTATAAGATGTATTATTGGTAATTTTACTATAAAAATGTATTTTTATACTTTCATAGTGTTTAGGAGATTCACTATTTTCCCATAGCTACCATTGCGGGTCAGGATGGACCTGAGAACAACATTAATTAAGAGATGGTTCCACGCTTCTCAAAACCTCCAGTCTCTCGATCAGAGACCTTGCTGTCGGGTGTAGTTTATCGTCATACCCAGGACTAACTCTAAA
This sequence comes from Acanthosepion lycidas, assembly GCA_963932145.1. NCBI lineage: Eukaryota > Metazoa > Mollusca > Cephalopoda > Sepiida > Sepiidae > Acanthosepion > Acanthosepion lycidas. The sequence goes on from OZ010583.1 coordinate 61,999,878, forward strand.
GAGGTAGGGGGAAATACAAATGTCAGCGTGAGAGTGACCGTGGGGATGGGTCAGTGTTTGTCTTGAGCCCATGGCGTACACATAGGCGTCCTACATTAAAACAACCAACGTAGGACGATGGCGAATAAATACCCATTCTATCTTACAGACGACCTCGAATCAAAAAGCACATACTAGACGATGTTGCGGCATCAGTGGAAGTTTGATTAAATACACACATATCTGCAGTCCAGCTGCAAGTAAACAATTCTTAACGATTGGGGCTAACGTAGCTGGGTTCAAATTTGCTCTGATCTCTGCTATGGATACTGTGGGGTCTGTCACGTCTGTCTTTGTAATGAATCGCTCTTATAAGCGTCTGTCTTATGTGGCTGTTCTGAATCATGACTGAGAGGGTATAAATCTTCATTTGACTGAAACTGGCAAAACAGAGAGCACTACTGACGCATCCCGTCTTACATGTGCAGAGACTCTCGGAAATGTGTCCACCGCGTCCATAATCAGACACCTGTTTGCAATAGAGTGTTTCAACACAATCTATCATTGTCTAAAACTCAGACACAGATGGTGTACAGTTATGTGTTATATTGAAAGTTTATTTTATATATATATATATATATATATATATATATATATATATATATATATATATATAAAGAAATATAGTCTTAAGATGTGCTATATTTATGGAATAAAGTGCTCAATATCATGTGACCTGACGATTGCATATAGCATGAAACAGACTGTCGCCTCTAAGTGATGACTTCTATGTTTACTTTTGTATATATATATATATATATATATATATATATATATATATATATATATATATATATATATATATATATATATATATATCGGCCTAACCTAAATATAGATATATAAAAATCTCTGTATATATATACAGAGATTCTTTCTTAAATATATATATATACAGAGATTCTTGCTTCTTAAATATATATATATATACAGAGATTCTTGCTTCTTAAATATATATATATACAGAGAATCTTGCTTCTTAAATATACATATATATATATACAGAGATTCTTATATATCTATATTTAGGTTAGATCGATATATATATATATATATTTATTAAGAAATGGACAAAGTCCGACAATTTATTCATTAAAGACATTTTTTATGTTTAACGTTCTTTTTATATATTTTTCTTTTTATAGATACAAGTATTTAAGTAAATGCTCTGTTTATAATAAACAGTATTAAATAACATTTACCGGCCTGAATGTCCGAGAAAGTTTCATAGAAAATATTCGTCCTTTGACAGGATTCGAACCTGCATCCTATACGGAACCGTCATTTACCCGGGCGTGCCTAATCGATTCGGCCACAAAGGAGCGTTCGGTTGGCAAGGTCGAATTTACTGCTTATAAACTTCAATCTTCCATGAATCTCGTACATTCATAACTGCTCATGGCGTATCAAATGTAAACAATTTCATGGAAGATTGAAGTTTATAAGCAGTATCTATAAAGAGAACATAAAAAAAATGTCTTATATATATATATATATATATATATATATATATATATATATATATATATATATATATATATATATGTTTGATACAAATAAAATTTGTCATTCAGTTTATTGAAGCTATATTCAGCACCTTGACTTACGAGTTTCATAGACGAGACATTTTTTTAATCGTTCGGTCTATTCGTCAGGAGGTTTCAGCAATTGACATATATGTACAGTGTAACCCGGATATAAGAGAGTTGTCGGGGTCGGAGAAGAAGTCTCTTATATCCGGGTTTCTCTTATACCCGGGTTTGGTCTACTTTGTTTAGGTAAGTATGGCTCTAATTTGGGATCAGAGAAAATCTCTCTTATATCCGGTTTCTCTTATATCCGGGTCACTTATATCCGGGTTACACTGTATATATATATATATATATATATATATATATATATATATATATATATATATATAAATTATATATTCTTTTTCTGACGTATATAAGAGTGTCCTCTTTTAAATACTTTTAAAAGAGTTTTGCATTCAATTAAGAAAAATAGCTTTTGGGAACTCTAATAACAAACATCCACCCATTTTGAAAATGTGCTAAGTGTGAAACAGTGCTGTTAATGAGTAAAAAAAAAATATACTATTTTACACACACAGCCACAGACACGCATTCGTATATATAAATACATTCAGTATGACATTAATGGTGTGCGCGCACAAACACACAACGTATATTTTAGCAGCAAGAACTAATTCAAATGTATTTTATTAAATTCGGACGCCAAGGTCTGTCTATTCAATTTTTCTCTTACAGTTTTAATTATATTTTACTAGTAACTGTACAACTATATCAAATTTACTAAGAAACTCTCAAAGTTGAAAATGTTTTCTTTGAGTAATTCGGAACATTGCTAGTCGTTATCAAGAACGTTAATTTTTTAAAAATTAATTTCATGCGAGCATTCTTTAGAAACGTAATTTCAATTTAAATACAAGCGTCTCGAATGCAAGTGACGTCATGTAGAAAGCTTTGCGTCCATTTATATGGGAAGTGGTGGAAAGTTCTCGGCTCTATCCACATTCTAAATTATGAACAAATAGTGATTTTCTAAGCGTAACTTAGATGCGGCACAAGGCCGAATGTATTGGGCACCCAGTGAGGATCGAACTCACTATTCAATCGCAATTGATCGAGCAAGACAAACTGGCTAACAACTACACCACGTCGCGGTGCCCCTAAAGTATGAACAAATAGTCAAGCATTAGATTTTTTTGGGGGGAGGGGGAATAGTGATTTTCCAAGCGTAGCTTAGATGTAGCACAAGGCCGAAAGCAGGGGTCACACAGTGAGGATCGAACACATACACACACACGCGCAAACGCGTATATGGATATGTTGAACCGTTTCTATTGATAATTCTATTCCGGCCGAGTTCGTTATACTTCACTAACGCGCATATACTTTGAGAATGGTATGAATACATCCTCTCCTCTCCCAATTCTTCTTCTTTATATGCCATATCCCATCAGGCGTTCATGGCTCTCCACAACCTCCTGTCCCTTGTAGCTCTTAATAAACTTTGTGTTTCTGTTATAAGGTTGGTGCAAAAACAATGTCGTTTTCTCACACAGTAACATATGTGAGAAAACGACATTATTTTTGCACCAACCTAATATTTCTACTACTTAGACAATCCAAATGGTCCTGCAACCCCCTAAACAAGTGATAAACAGAAGGAGCAAGGTTAGGAGAATGTCGAGGTTGGGGTGAAACAAATTCTCACTAACCGAGCACCGAGATCTATAGTCAATCACTCAGTTTGAGGACGGGCTGATGGAGGAACCCTCCCTTTCTGTTGACTAAGGATGAACGTTTTCTGTCCAAAGCTTTCAATTGTTGTCAGTAGAGATCAGTTAACAGTTCATAATGGACGATTCCTTGAATATTCCACCATCCACTCAACATGATCTTCTTTGGATGAAGTTTTCTACTCAGTTTCGTCTCAGGTCTGTTTCATTGACTAATCCACTGACGACGGCGATTAAGATTATGGCAAAGAATTAATTTCTTATCCCAGCAACAAACCAACACGAAAAGGGTACTTGAAGTTGTCTTGTAAGCAATGACTCGCAACAATGGACACGTTGTTCGGAATTCTCATGACGCAGAACATGCGGGACCCATTTTCCAAACACCGAAACCTTTCCAATCCTCTTCAGTACGCATAGGTATGACTAACATTAAATTTCCCGTTTAGTTCCCTAGCCGTAGTGGCAAGATCCAGTACTTTTGGCCGATATTCCCTTAGCTCGTCCTCTAGATTAAAAATCCTAGTTTTGAAACAGGACCCACTCCCTGTAACTTTATCCTCTCAATCCGATCGAAGACTGAAAATTTATAAGAATATCTACAATCCACTCTCCTGCTCAAAGTTAGCATCGTCTCCCCGTATACTGAAAGCTTATTTTTATTGATATATATATATATATATATATATATATATATATATATATATATATATATATATATATATATATATATATATATGGAGGTAAGGGTGCATGTCTGCCAGGTTTACTCATACCTGGAATCGAGCGTCATCATCAACCATTAATTCACAAAGCAAACCGTCACAGTTGAGTTACGTTCAAATATGTCAGCCGATTCGTATGTAAACATACAGACATATAAAAAAAAGCTGTTTCGATTTGAATTTACACTGCAACTCTTCATCATGGTCACACATTTCGAAGATTAATTTTTTCAACTAAAAACAGCAAAAAGAAATGGATTTTGCTGCTTGCTCGTTTATGAAATTCAACATTTCAAATGACACTATTTACATTATTCAGACAATTGTCCTCACCTTTGTTCCCATATTTATCACAACGTTTCGACCGTTGCACGCCTTCTTCAGGTGGTTGGAATGTCGAGCTGAACCCTTTATTTCGCTCACTGGGGTAGACTGTTCTAGTTCCACGTGCCATGTTCGATGGATGTCAGTTATCTTCTGTTAATTCCCCTCTCCAAGTACTCTACCGCCTTAACCAGGTGTTGAACTCACAATTCTTTGGGTCCTGTCACTGGATCTAACCAACGCCTTTATCCACTGTGCAATGTGTCCTTGAGGCGTTGGTTAGATTGAGTGACAGTATGAGTTCAATACCTGGCTAAGGCGGTGGAGAACTTGGAGAGGTGAATTAACAGGAGATAACTGATAACTGACATCCATTAGACATGGCACGTGGAACTAGAACAGTCTACCCCAGTGAGCGAAATAAAGAGTTCACTTTGACATTCCAACCACCTGAAGAAGGCCAGAGTGTACAACGGCCGAAACGTTATGATAAATATGGCACCAAAGATGAGGACAATAGTCCGAATAATATAAATAGTGTACATAATACCTCATCTCAGAAATATAGACATATTTCTAATGTGTTCTTTAGTTGGGACGAACACATGGAGAAGTTAATCTGAAAGAAAAAAGATATGAATTACTCAGATTAAGTTATTCATAGTAGCATTACTAAACAACATAAAGAGGCAATATTTAAATAAATTTTATTCGACATTTACACCTCAAAATTCAGACAGAACTTTCGTTCCAAACTATGTGTTGGGTGCGCAGGTGGTGCACTCCTCCGAGGAACAAGAATTTGGCGAGACGTTCGAATTCAGTCGAGATCGTTACATTCATTTTCCAGCTTGGGAAACATAAATCCATATCTTTTGCTCTCAGCTATGGATTAAATAGCAAGGCTATCTGGACTCTCTACCTGTGGTTGGTAACCAATATAAGAATAGGAAAACTATGAATTCAAAACCGTATGTGATAATGGTGGTGCACATACTAGAACTGTAACTAAGGTCTGCTCAGTATAGTTGCAGTGTGAGCCACATATGTGTTGAAAAAATTAACCTTCGAAATGTGCGACCATGATGAAGAGTTGTAGTGTGCCTTCAAGTCGAAACATCTCCGATTATGATGATATGTGTCTGTGTGTGTTTACATACAAATCGGCTGACATATTTGAACGTAACTCAACTGTGACGATTTGTTTTGTGAAATCATGTTTGATTATGGCGCCCGATTCCAGGTAACAGTTAACCTAGCAGACAGGCAACTCTAATTAGAAAACTCACGTCGCACAATCTTTATAGTGGAAAGCTAAATTTGATAAATCAAAAATAGTTAAGTACTCATCTCTGATGATACACATTAGTACTGGGTTCCGCGGTTCAAATGTAGATTTTCTACGTCAATAGGAGGATGTGCAGATAGTGTGATGTGTAGCGGCTCGGAATGTGATATCGAAAGAGCTGAGTTCGAATTCCAGCCGAGTTCGCTATATTTCACTTATGCGCATATACTTTGAGAAGGTATGAATACTTATTTCTCCCTCATCTATGGGCTAAATAATAAAACTAGTATATGGAAAATGTTAACGAAATATTCACTAAAAAAATCATTATTACAATCCAAAATACGTGTCGACTCTACATAACCTAAAAAGGGTTGATAAACCGTAAAAAAATCAATCTCCACCAGCAGACATGTCTTTGGTACATTGACACTGCACACTCTTCCTGGTCACGATTTTCTCTCACTTGACCTTTTACCGTAATGTGCTCTTAACATTTTTAGGCAGATATAGCGATTTACTGGGCGTAGCTTAGACGTGGCACAAGGACGAAATTATGCAGCACTCATAGAGGATTGAACTTACTTCTTAGTTGCATTTGATCTAACGAGATAAGCATGGTAACTATTATACCACATTGAAGAGCCCATTTACGTAGATATACGTTCACGTCTAATGAATCACGCAAATGAATGAATGAACATACAATTAAATATCAGGACATGTGTAAAGAGTTACTGATTGATAGCATTAATACAGTGTAGAGAAACACCCACTTAAGAAAACCGCTTCGACACACAGACATCGGTTAAGAATCCCCCCCCCCATACCGGGTAAAGAATACGTCGATCGCAGGAAATCAGTCACGTGTCTTTTGGCAGACACGTGACCTATATATCATAACCGCTTCTGGTGTAGCTGTGTCATTGAAAAATAAATAAATAAATAAATAAAATAGATGCATATCGACATTTAAAGTTAAATAAATCTTATCGTGCTACATTTTATCGGTGAAAATGTTTTAAAAAATGTGAAAAAAAATATAAAATATAAAAAGGGGGACAAAGAGGATAAGGGAAACTTGAAAAGAAGCTTGGTTAAAAAGGAAAGAAGAAAGAAGAAAAATATAGCTATAGATAAAGATGGATAAAGAAAAACGAGAAGAAGAAGAAGAAGAAGAAGAAGAAGAAGAAGAAGAAGAAGACAGCCGAGTTTTAAGTGCAAATAAAAAAAAAAAAAAAAAAAACGTAAACGAAAACGAGAAACTGAAAAATAAAGAGAAGGAGGAGAAGTAAAAGAAGAAGAAGAAAATGAAAAAAGAAAGCCGAGTTTTAAGTGAAAATCGAATTAAAAAAACACAACAACAAAAAAGAAACGAGAAACTGAAAAATAAAAGGTTTCAAGAGAGGTGAAAGAGAAAAACAAAAGCAGAGTGAAAAAGAAGCTGAGGAACACAAAGAAAAGGAAGAGAATGCTTCAAGTTTAATGTTTCTTTCTTCTTTTTTTTTCTTTCTTTCTTTTACTCTTCTTTTTTATCTTCGTCTTGCTCTATAGAGAAGGAGAGAAAGAGAAAGATAGGAAGAAACAATAAAGAACTGAACTGATAACTCGCATAGGCACAGAAACACACAAAGCACACACACAAAGCACACACACACACACACACACAAAACACACACACACACACATACACATACAAATGAGAAAATTGCAATAAATAGATAACATTTACAAAGGAAGGGCATACTTCTTTTATGAAGCGTATCTTAGCCTGGCTCAAGGTCAAATGATACAGACACTACTGATGATCAATTTCACTACTGCTACTACTGAATTCGTCTCAAAATTGAAGTTGCTGCCATATTAATAAGCTAAATGCCCTTATTGATTTGCTAAACATAGCCTAGCACAAGGCCACAAGTGTAGAGCAAAGATAAACCGCTGAGCTAGTGCGTATGCTAACCATCGAGTCACGGTAATCATCTGAAAAGAGGAGGGAATAAAATATTATTAAAAAGAAAGAAAGAAAGAAAGAAAGAAAGAAAGAAAGAAAGAAAGAAAGAAGGAAAAAGAAAAACAAAGAATGGTATGGGCAAAAAAGAAATACAAGTGTGATTCATGAAGAAAGAAAGACGAGATTACGCAAGAAAACCTAAAAAGAAAAAGAAAAGAATGGACAATGAACAAACGACAAACAGACAACCACCCAACAAAAACCAAAAGAAAGAGCGGGAAACACACACACGCACACAACAAATGAAAATGAACTATAAAATATAAGTAAATAAATAGACACCTAAAAAAAAAAAAAGTTACTGCACTCACGGCTTTTCATAAAATGCATTGCAAATAATCGATTGGTTTTTCTGCTAATGGATCGATTCCATCTAGTAAACGAATTCAGCGACAGACATTCATAGAGTGCGTGCTTGCAATGTCGATCGGTCGCTCGGTCGGATTGGACCGGGTAGGGTTCGATTCTGTTTGACACTGCGCCAACCTCATACCTCAGATGGGGAGATGGGTAGAAGGAGTGGGTCACTAACCTCTAACCCATGCCTAATGGAGACTGAGTGTTTGTCCATCAAGGCCACACACTCCCCAACTACAACCACTGTCTACTACCACCAGCAAGTGGTCGGAATGGTATGTTCACCCGTTGGTAGACGGTCAAGAAAATCGGACAGCGTGCGGCGGGTGAGGTACTGGAGTGAGAAGGGAGATAACTGGTTGGTAAAGGGAGGGAGGTTACGACGAAGAAGTGGCTTCTGGCAGTCAGGCAATGGCTGTCGACCGATTGCCAAAGGGTTTGTGGGGATTTTAACATCCAGTCCACTAAATTCAGAAAAGTAGCAGCAGAATAGTTTAATCATCATCATCATCATTATTTGCTCTTTGTGTTTTCACGAACTTGCAATAACTGGTTGCTTGGTTTGGGTTTTGGTTTGGTTTGATTTATAGTATATTAACCTCAATGGTTTATTTAATATCGACAAAATTTTTATTGCTGGTAATATTTTTTTTTTTTTTCAAAAATATATTGTTGGTAATGTTTTTTTCCCCCCAAATATATTGCTGCTAATATTTTTTTTTTTTTTGTTCAAAAATTCATTGCTGGTAATATTTTCTTTACAAAAAAACAAAAAAATGTATTAATGGTATTAAAACATATTTTTACACTTTCATAGTGTTTTTACCCTAGTTTGCGGGGGGGGTGTAAAACAGGTGCTACCACCCCGGGTCAGGGTGGACCTGAGAATACCAGCAATTAAGAGGTAGTTCCACGCCCCTCAAATTCTCCTGATCAGAGGCCTTGCTGTTTGACGTAGTTTATAGTCTTGCCCAGGACGCGGATGTAGTTTATCGTCTTACCCAGGACGCTGTTGTAGTTTATTGTCATACCCAGGACGGGTAACTGGTTGCTTTAACTAGCGATAAAGTGATGGCAATATTCACACTAATTTCATTTTGGTAATATTTCAATAGTTTCATATCGTGCCATTTAGATACTCCAGCGCTATTCACAATATTACTACATTAGCAATCATCTGTAAATTTTGTATCGGGTATCCCAGATACACCAGTATATTCCTCAGTATTCTTGTTGATTTTATTAATGTTATCATTTGGATGTCTTCTCAAGTTCCCCAGTTTACCCAGCACCTCCTTCAGTATTAATACTTATTCTATTAATGCCGTCGTGTGGATACTTTCGTCTCAAGTATAATACTCACAGGCATTAATGTTTTACTAGTAATTCTTCCATCTTAATTTCAGTTGATTTTTATAGCAACTACCATATTGGTATGTGTAGCCAAACTACTTTTATGTTATTCGAATTATTCACCTGAAGCATTGTCGATAATTATTAATTGTTTTTACTGGAAATTGTTCAAGTTCGGTTGTTTCTTTTTTATTGCAGCTCCTGCGTCTTCATTCCATGGTCGATAGTATGTAGTTTCAATTAGAAATAAGAAATAAATCAGACATCACTTATACCTGGAGCCTGTATTAACCCCACAATTTTGATGATTCAAACCTCCCCAGCCAAGGGGTAAAAGATTTGCTTGGTTATCATAAAAAAAAAAAAAAAAAAAACGATTTAATGTTACCCCCGTGTCATTTTATATATTTTCTCTTTCCAACTTATTTCTAACTAGCAGGGGATGTAACAGTAAGAGATAGATCAAGGGGATGTAACAGTAAGAGATAGATCAAGTATCGACCATCATAAAGACTGAAAAATAAAATTGACAAAGATTATTGTTTAAGGTTGACGGACACGCATGTCTTAATTAGTTTTTTTTATTTTTTTACGAATTGGCCAAACCCAAACTCAAACAAAACATTGTTTTCAATCGTTATGAGTCTACCGAATGAATAGAATTTTATTATAAACAATTGTCTTGTAAATGGAATTTTTAAAGCATTCTGAATGTAAAAATAAAGGAAAAAAGTGTGCAAGACAATAAGAAACACTACCTGCCAAAAAAAGTGGAGTTTTGTTGAAATCGGTTGAAAAATGTAGGAAATCTGATCCCATATATAAACGAACACACACACACACACAAACAACGTGGGTTTTATAAGTATAACTCGATACGTGTTGTCACCCTTTCATTCTGGTGACACAATCGTGTTTTATCGTGTTTTCAAATTGATTTCGTGCAAAAACAATTGTGTTTTTCCAATTTTTTGGCGCTGTCAGAACCACCGCAGGGTAATTTTACGCAGTCCTGTGAAGTTTTGTTGAAATCGGTTGAAAAATGTAGGAAATTCGATCCAATATATAAACGTACAGACACACACGCACACACAAAATCTGCGTTTTATAATAAGTAAGATGAAAGCTTTTTGTCAATTACTGCGTTTGGTTTGTTTACCTGTATCAGAATTTTTTTTAAATTATCCTTTTGTTTATCTGGAAAGAGTTTATAGTAGACAATTCGTTTCCATTCCACCATGCACACAGCGCCACCTTCTTTGAATGAAGACTGGTTTTTGCACCTCTTTACCGATGTCCAGAGTAGAAAATCCAAGTAGTTAATTGTCCTGGGTATGACGATAAACTACAAGGCCTCTAAGATTGAAGGTTTTGAGGTTTCATTTTACACTTCACGATAGAAAACACTCTTTATATCTCACTCAAAACAGAGCATAACTTTTTCGGTTTTAGTCCTAGTTTAGGGGATAGTTACTCCTTTACCAGTGTGCGCTAACCAATGTCGTTTTGGTTTAATTATAAGTACGTGGCCGAGTGGTTAGAATGTTCGCTTTCTGACCATGAGACCCGGGTTCAAATTTCATCATGGATCTCGATTTGTAAGAAAGTGGACTTCTTGATGTTATCGGACCGGAAGAAGCGATCTCAGTGTGCGGTATCTTTAGAAAGTGCTGAAAACCATACTACAGGTTGTACGTGTACACTGCCGATGGTTGTGATAGCACAAAATCATAAGTCATCGTGACCGATGGTTTTAGAGTGTTGGCCTTGTTCAGATGACGCACTCTCTCCCAGAAACTAAGGTCCGCTCAGCATAGTTGCAGTATAAACCACAGGTGGGCTCTGTAGGTGTTGAACAAACACATATGGAGGCGTTTGCAACAGGAATTAGCTAGCCGCCGTCACAGGTAATAATTGTACACAGAGAAGTTTTGGTATTAAGTCTACTCATCAATGACAAGCAGAGGGAAACACCGCTAAGAAGCGGTATGAGAGAATCATCAATCAAGTTTAAACACTTTTTTCGAGCTCGTGATGATTTTTTATGATTGAAGTGTAACTTGTATTTAACTGATTAGCTAATTCACGTACAGTTTGCTTAGAATTTTCTTCAACTACAGTTTACAGAAACTCAATACTGCCATCTTGGTCGTCCAGATCGAAGGAAATCTTCGAGAAAAGAATTACCCTATCGAAACTTGCCAAAACGTTGTTGAAATATATGGACATTCAAAGATTCATTTCCATAAGTAGAAGGAATATTTCTGGCCGATTCTTTACGAAAGAAACCTTGTTGTCTGATATGGGTGTGATCTAAATCTAGACAATCTTTACCCTGTTATCCGTTCAGTCATCTTTATCTCTGTTCCAAATATACATCAACAATATTTGAATATATCAAAGAATATGGACTGACACGTGACCGAGCGGTTCGAACGTTCGCATTCTACCATACTACCATACTACAGGTTGACCCAAGCCTTGTTAGTAAAAACCATACCACGGGTTGAGCAAAGCCTTGTGAATGAAATTGGGTAGACGGAACCCTTGGATGCACTAAGGGGTTATCCAAGGGATAGTGCTGATCTTGTTCAAACTGACCACGCTAGATAACACGCTCTTTCCCAGAAACTGTAAATAACGTCTGCTCAGCATTGTTGCAGTCTGTGGGTGTTGAATAATCACAAATGCGACTGAGCAAGCGTCTTCAATAGGGATTAGCTAGCCGTTCTAGTAGACACATATCCTCGGATACGAGTGGCCAGCTATACAATCAAAGAAACTAAACCGCACCCTAAAGTTAAGAACGTCGAAAAGCTATATTTAGAGGCGAGACAATGAAATCAGGAGTGGCCGATCATGTATGAATGAGAAGGATAGTTATCAACAATTATGACATAATGTAAATATACTGGACAAAAAGGAATGCTGAAAAAATCAGTGTATATACTCGATTATGGGGACCTCCCTAATGGTCCTAATATAGATATAAATACGATATGTGAACCATTAATAAATAAAGTGATGTGACAGCAACGCTTAAAGAACAGCAGCAGTAAAAGGTGCAGTCATGCATGGCGAGTAGCAACAGAAGCACTTATAAGCAGGCAAGTTAGGTTTAAAGTTTAAAGTTCTTCAATTAGAATTATCCCATGGAACAACAGCCAAGTGAATCGTTTGTTCGTGTATTTGATGATATAGTTTTATGATGTCAACAAACACTCGTTGCCACTTTTGTGATGTAAACGAATACTCGTTGTCACTTTCGTAATGCTCGTTGTAGTAGAGACTTTGTAATCGCAGATACAACTATAGTAACGCCGTTGAACAATACTGGTGTCAGACGCCTTTGAATATCACTCACACTACTAGTAGTTGCTTGATAATACTCGCGCGAAAAGTAAGCACCGAATAGTATAGTGATCAGTATAGAGAAATAGTACAGTGACTAGTATAGTAATAGAGGATAGAGTAGAAATTAGACATCACAGTAATTCCCATATATATATATATATATATATATATATATATATATATATATATATTAGGTTGGTGCAAAAATAATGTCGTTTTCTCACATAGTAACATATGTGAGAAAACGACATTATTTTTGCTTATATATATATATATACAGTAGCGGGCATAATATAAGGAACGGAAACAACAAAGACATAAATATGTGTATTACTTAAAAAGTAATGCATGATTAGCAATTAAATTTTTACCGAATAAAGATTAGGGTGTAATGCATAAATATTATACAAAGTTACAAAAATTTACATAGTAGTTTTTTTTTTTTAAATAAAGATTAAATGGAACAAAGGAAATAAGCTTCTGGACAAAAGTTGAGGAACAATGTTAATAATTTGCATAAACTTTTAATTTACATTGTTAAAAAACTCGATGGAGCTTTTCAACAATAAGTAAAAGTTCATTTATCATTAGGAATTTATTTTTAAGCAATATGGCAAATTCTACATGCAAAACACTCTCTTTTGAAGAAAAAACTCATTATCGCTAACTATCAAGAAAAAAGTCAATTTCAGAAATTTCTGATATTGTTCATAGGTCTAAAAGTGTCGTTCATCATGTAATTAGCAGGTATAAAACCAATAAAATGTTAGATGCAAAACCAAAATCCGGCAGACCTCCAAAAACATCACAAAGAGAGATCGAAGAATTGTTAGAATATCTACAAAAAACCGTTTTGAAATTGATCCATCAATTGCCCGTAAATTTAATGAAGAAACAGATAAGATATCAAGGAAAACGGTTGCTCGCAGGTTAAAAAAATGCAGGATTGCCTGCCCGTATTCCAGCTTCGAAGCCTCTCATTTCAAAGCGAAACCAAAGGGCACGCCTGGAGTATGCGAGAGAACATGTTGTTTGGACTGACGCACAATGGGATACAGTTCATTTCAGTGACGAATCCAAGTTTACTATATTTGGTTCTGAGGGCAAAACTTACGTACGCCGTAGAACAAGTGAAAGACTGTCTTCTCAATGTGTCAAGAAAACCGTTAAGTTTGGTGGCGGCAGTGTGATGGCGTGAGGAATGATTTCATCTGCAGGAGTTGGCCCTATCATCCGCATACATGGCAATATCAATGCTGACATTTACAAAAAGCTTCTTCAGCAGCATGTGGTACCAAGATTACACCATAATCTTTATGAATCTCCTATTTTCATGCAGGACAATGCACCTTGCCACAAGGCCCAGAAGGTTATGGCTTTATTTGAAGAAGAAGGAATCTAACTAATGAAGTGGCCAGCCCAGAGCCCAGACCTGAATCCAATAGAAAATGTTTGGAAGATAATTAGAGAAAGGGCTCAGAAAAGAAACCTGAAAAACCAGGATCACCTATGGGAGTTATTGAAAGACGAATGGGAGGGAATTATTGCTGATATTTGAAATAAATTAATTAAATCATGTGGTCGACAATGTAGAGAAGTCATTGAAAATAAGGGGATGTTTACCAAATAATAAATTTTGTTGATATTTTGTTCACAATCAAGTATTAACAAGATCGTTCCTTAAATTCTGTCCAGTAGCTTATTTCCTTTGTTCCATTTAAGCTTCTTTTTTTTTCTTTTTTTTTTTAAACTTTGTAAATATTTGTAACTTTGTATATTTATGCATTACACCTTAATCTTTATTCGGTAAAAATTTAATTGCTAATCATGCATTACTTTTTAAGTATTAGATTGGTGCAAAAATAATATCGTTTTTTGACGTATTTTTTCACGTCAAAAAACGATATAATTTTTGCACCCTCTAATAATACACATATTTATGTCTTTGTTGTTTCCTTTCCTTATATTATGGCCGCTACTGTATATATATATATATATATATATATATATATATATATATATATATATATATATATATATATATATATATATATATATATATATATATATATATATATATATATATATATATATATATATATATATATATATATATATATATATATATATTTCCTTTACTATCACGTGATCTACTTATTCAAACATAGAATCACCTGTGATTGCTCACTGGTGATCTGTGTTCAAACTCCAGTGTCGGCAGCGACACTTTACTTCTAAAAAACACATAGTAATTGCGAGTTCAGTCCCTGGTCTTAGCAGTGTGTACTTGGACTCGGTGTAAACGGGGCGAGTAATGAGGACTAGACTAGATATCAATAGACATAGGCAGGTAAACGAGAAGAAGCTGCCTGCGTGATAATAAAGATAACTCGTGTCAGTAATTCAGACAAAGACAGTATCTGTCTTTTCGGTTTTATCTTCTCAGGCCGTGGCCCATGTCTGGTTGATTGGTTGTTTTTGTTCTATTAGTGCTGTTTATTATAAAGAAGGCGATACTGGCACTAAGCCGAAAGGGGGTTACCGGGAGTAAATAGAATGAAAAGGAGAGGAAAAGTAAGCAGAATGGACAATGAAAGAACAGGTTTCAAGAAGATGGCGGTTGGCGCTGCATTTAATATTTTGAAGATTGTAGGTGGCAGGGGAGATAGAACTTGGGTGATATTTCCGCGGGCGAGAAAAGAATAAAACATACAGTTGCATCTAGGTAGTTCGGTTAAATTCATGCAGTCAGAGCACCTTGCAGGAAAGCACATCAGAACAATTGTCATTAAAATATTTTTTATGAAATAACAGGTCACATCGGTAAGAAAATACGTTTTTTTAAGGCCCATCAAACCTTTGCAAATTATTTAAGGCCAGAAAATGTTTTTAGATTGTAAAACATTTTTGGGAGATAATGACTTCCTGATACAAGTCCTACTAATTAACCCATAGCTTGGGGAGAAGAGGTGGATTCATACCTTTCCCGAAAGTGTTTGCAAGTAAGTAAATATAACGCACCCAACGGGAATTGGAACTCGGCTCTCCGATTAACAATTCTGAGCCGTTATCTATTGCACCAGCCGCACATCCAAGCTTACGGCAGCTGGTTTACCTAAGCAGTCACCTATCTAGGTACTGACCAGGCTCGACATTGCTTAACTTCGCTGATCGTACGGGAACCGCTGTTTTAAAGTAATGTGGCCGTAAACCTTTGCCCTGTGTGCATAACTTGGAAATCGACATTCTCATTAACATACACTACTGTACGACCACAAGTTTTATTTATATATATATATATATATATATATATATATATATTAGGTCGGTGCAAAAATAATGTCGTTTTCTCACATATGTTACTATGTGAGAAAACGACATTATTTTTGCACCGACCTTACATATATATATATATATATATATATATATATATATATATATATATATATATATATATATATCGGTCTATTTAGATCTTTTCGCCCCCACTCGCTTTTTGCATCTATCGATCTCAGTCGATTCACGTCTTTGCGCCTAGCTAAACCTCTTCCTATTTCTTTAACTTGGTTGCTTCACGTCTGTCTGCTTTTCTTACTCTCTTCCTATCAGCCTGTCTCACTTTATTCCCGTCTCCGCGCCAGCTTATCGCACTCACTTCCTAAACTAACTCGCTTGTTTCCCGACTCTCTGTCGACCTGCATCAGTCTATTCCTGTCCGTCTCAGTCGGCTCACACCTGTCTGCTTGTCTCAGCTTGATCTATCTATGTCTGTTTCCATTTATTTTTCCCACTCTGATTTTGTTTGTTAAGTTCCAGACAGCCTGGCTCTTCTTTGGTCCATTAAATTACTTTCCGTATATTTGCGTAAGATGCCTTCTAAAGCGAGCCAGCCCTAAACTGGCGATAGCGTAATTCGCTGTGAATGCGCGTTTGTCCGCGTTTTAGCCTTCGTCCTCACCAGCACAATTCCACTGCCACTATAGACAATAGCATTAATGATAATGACAGTGAATATAGGTCAGACATATTAATTGACAAACTGTAAGAGAAATGCGATTACCGCATCAAACAACAATAATCAATTCTCGTTGTCAGTGCGCCAATAAATAAATCCTGATTTCACATCAGTCTCCAACTGCCTTCATCCTTCTTTTTTTTGTTCTTTGTTGTATTTTCTCATTTCTTTGATTTCTTCTTCGTGCAGACGTGTGCTTCATTGCTTTTTTTTTTTTTTTTTTAACCCATTGCTACAATTTAGAACCCCGATTTCATTGATTACCCAAAGTGATATCTGCCGTTAAACCAAATAAACAAGCAGGCCGTTTGTTTAGATCAATGGTACACAAACGGTGCGGCGCTTCTGCAGCGGAAAAGGATAGCAGGTGAGGCGGAATGATTCAAAGACAATCAAAGATTTAGAAACAGTTTCAAAAAAGCATATGCCGAAAATAATAGTAATTTTCCAAGCAGAGGTTAGACGTGGCGCAAGGTCGACAGTATGGGACACCCAGTGAGGATCGAACTGACTACTCTGTCGTAATTGTTCTAGCCAGACAAGCTTGCTATTACACCACCCTGAGGTGCCCTATGCCGAAAATAAATATGATTCTAAAATTTTTAATATTTTTGTAGGTTACATGGAAATGCAAGAGTCCCAGTATAAATACTTATAAATAACTATTGACTGATATTATAATTCTGATATTTTTGCATTATACCAAATATTAAAAATATAGTAACTATGCTCCGCAAATTGGAGGCGAGAGTTATCAATTATAATGTTCTGACTACAAATTCGCGATTATCTCCCTCAACACTCTCGCTGTTTTGGTTTTTTTTTTTTAGTTTTATTTTAATTATTTTTAAATGCACATTTTATCACATAAAATTTGGTGATAAATTTTTCCGAATGCGGTCCGGGGGAAAAAGGTTAGAGAACCACTGGTTTAGATGATTAAATTTTACTTTGAGATTTTCCTTATGCTCTCTCTCTCTTCTCCTTCTCTTTCTTTTCTCTCTTTCTCTCTCTCTCTCTCTCTCTCTCTCTCTCTCTCTCTCTCCATCTCCCTATCTCTTTGTCGCTCGTTCCCTCTTTATCTGGGGTTTGAAATCAGAGCTTATTTTGTTGAGTCGTATTTCTCAGGACAGAGGAATCAGTATGCGCCTTGGCAACTTAGGAATCATATTTTGGTCAAAGGAGGCCAATTCTCTTTACTCATCTTCTTGTAAAATCTGGCTAACCAGTAGGAACTCTCTCTCTGATTTAGCAAGCTTTCTTCTTTATCTCTGGGCTTACGGCTATATCACGTCGAAACACAGATTCCCTTATGAGTGCCGAAGTTAAGTAACGTCGAGTCTGGTCATTACCTAAATGGGTGAGCACTTGAGAATACCAGGTGCTTGGATCTGCGGGTGGTGTAATGGATAATGACTCGTAATTGTTAATCTGTGAGCCGAGTTCCCATTCTAGTTGGATTCGCTATTTTTTCACTTGCGCACAAATACCATTGAGAAAGTTATGAACACGCCTCTTCTCTCTCAGCTATCAGCCAATTAGTAGGACTTGTATGAGTAAATGATTATTATCTAAAAAAAAATCTTACAATCTAGAAATATTTCCTAACTTTAAATAACCTTCGAACTGTAGAAAATGAATCAATCAATATCTCTGCCCTCGTCACGATCATCCGATCATCCGCCTTTTTGAATGAATATATATAGATATATATATATATGAATATATCTATATATGTTTGTTTGTGTGCACGCGCGTGTGATTGTGCGTACCTTATTGTATATTTGATTTTTTTTTTTATTGTCCTCGTTTACAATCGAACGAGGAATGAGACTCGTTGCGTCTCCTCGGACTAACGTTTTCAGCTGACATGAAGTGGAAAGAGTATAGAGATTCTTGATAATATCCAAAGAAGAATCTGCAATGTTATTGGTCCTGGCTTCAGTTCCTTTTCCACCTCCGTAACATAGCTTTCCTGTGTCTTTTCTATAAATACTTTCATGGTAATTATTCTGATGAACTTTCCTCTATTCGTTGTTATTTTTATTCCTCAACCCCCCCCCCCATAGACAAATTGTACATAATGGAACTAGTTAGGACTTCATAGAGATTTTGAAGCATTATGGTGGCTGTAGGGAGAATAATAAGTAAGAATATGTTGTTTTGGTGTAAGGAATACTGTGGTAGGTTTGAGTCAATCGTGGCCAGCTAAGTTTAAGATAAGACAGATTGAAGACCAGCCTTCCCCTATCCTAACTTTTGGTCTTCTGCAACATTTTTGTTTAAATAAATATTACTTTTCTCTTTGCTACCTAGACTTTAGGAATTTAAGTGCAGTACTAGACTAGCCTTCATGTCTCAGTTGAACTGGCTAGATGTAACCTCAAGTTCTATGCTAACAGTTTCTTTTATCGCACATCTCTCGTCCGGCTTCTTGCTTCCTAGTAAAAATTAACCTTCAAAAGTTTAAATGCAATGTCAATCGCTATCTTCTTAATTTTTTGTTCTTTTATTGCCCTTTCTCTTTAGTAGTTGCTTTTCTCAGATTCTCTTCACATTCAGCAACCTCTTGCGTTCTAGAGGCTTTATTGCATTACTTGGGGCGAATAGATTTCTTTTTAAAATACGAAAGCTTACTGTCACTTTCAAAAAGTTCGTTTCTCTAGTTCATATACTCCAAACGCAGCCATGAATACATTTTGCACGTCTCCACGCAGAATGATGGCTACCAATTACTGACCTTTACTAATGAGCAATGAGTCCGATCTTCACTGGGTACTCCATGTATGTGACCTTGTGCCAAACCAGGCTAAGCTTAGTAAACAACAATGAATGCCTTTTATTTAAAATATTGTTCACCCTATACAAGGCTTGAAAAGAAGAAGAGAATTATAGAATAAGAGGCAAAGTACATGGGATATTTTTTTTAATCAGTTCGCCCCGAGCAACGCCACCAAGGCGCAATTGGTCAGTGGGAGAGAAAGAGAATGAAAAGATTAACAGGAACCGGAAACCTGATCCTGAACAGAGGAAAACGATAAACCACTACTCTTGTTCAATAGAGCGTGGAGGCATGGACGATAGGTGAACCTATCTAATCCAACTGAGGAGAGAGGAAAAAAATAGTGCCGTATATTCTGGCGTACAAGGCGACCCTCAAAGTTTTAAGTCAAATTGTAGGTTTCGAGTAATGTTCGCCGTGCAAGACGACCCCCAAATCATATTTTAAAATGTTTTGTATTGAATTTATTAAATACACACAGTAATCATATACTTTATTTTCACTCAAATTCTGATGAAAAAATGGTGGAAAGATATTGTCATTTAACTACCACAGTCTACAGGGCGGTCCGAAAGTCTCGTCACCCCTACATAATACAATTTTCTATTTCATTGCTGTGTGGTGTATTATCAAGGAGTGAGTTTTATATGAACGATACCAGAATACCCATCAGTTGAAGGACGTCGTTCGGAGAGCCTTTACAGCTTGGTAAAATATCACTCTGTTCGTGGAGCCGCATCATTTTGTGCCACGAAAATGATGGTATTCATACAGACGTTCTCTATGTGTGGCAGCATCAATGAATCCAGTTCATTTGTTTTGTATTACTGTATTATTGATTCTATTGCTTTCATTTTATTTATTTATTTATTTATTTGTTTGTTTTTGGTAGAAGGTGACCAAATTTTCAGACTACTCTGTACAGTACCACATGAGAAGGTGCTGTGTTTTCGGTAGGCTATTTTACGGTAGCTTGAATTATTTTTCCCTGCTAACCATCCCCACTCGTTCCACAGTTGTCGAATGCAATCTTCAAACAGGTTGTTGAGACACACATTCAGTTGTGTTTTTGTTCAACATCATGGAAAAAAGAAGCGAGATATTTTCAATTGACTACCACAATCTACAGAGTGTGACGATGGTTTGGGATTTCTCTTGACGAATATGCGTTTTATTGTTGTCGTGCAATCATAGCACTTATTATATAAGGTACGAGTATTTTTATTACACTGTAAAGTCAGTCTACTCGGATTTAAAGTGAACAATTAAAATCCGCTTGTCGTGCTTACAAATACTACATAATGTAAAGAAATGATTTTTTTTACATAGACAAAAAGAAAAATCAGTTTGAAATAATCATATATTCATGTACACATTAACACCTGTTTTTACATTGTGTACACAGTGTTTGTTCTGGTGTAGAAAATCAATGTTCAAATGTTCAACAAAACTTTCCATTTCTTAAAGAGTTCTTCGTAAAGTCATATGCCTCGTTCAATATAAAGTGTGTATAGATGCGCGTGTGTCTGAAGAAAATTTTAACGGAGTGTATGCGTGGCTACTGGCTAGATGTGTGAGTGCGTGGGTGAAGCACATTAGTAGAAACGTTGTGTATGTGAGTGCTAATACGTGAAATCTGATTACGATGATTTCAAAAGGAAATGGACATACAAATAGATGATCAAAATTACCTTTTTTCACGGCTATGAATATTTCTTAGAGGTATGTGAATATTCCTTTGAATGGCGTGTAGTCGTCGCTGACTGAGGTGTTGTCATGATAATGATAAAATTCTGGTTAGGTGTTTACTGTCTCACCAGCTTGTCATCAGCATGTCCAGTTGCTGGCTGGGTCTTTGCTGTGCGTGTGTTTTATTGCTCCTGAAATTGGTGTATATATAGTTATCCTGATCACGTGATTGGCTCCAAACGAAGATTTTCGGTTTACGCGAGGTAGTACCTATCGACCAGGTTATTTGGAGTTCAAACGTACGGACGTAGTCGGAAGCACAGCACGTGACTGTACTGTTCAATCAAATTCTAGAAAAAACTTATTTAATTTTTGAGCATTTTTTTTTTTTTTACTAATTTATACAAAAGTTTTTGTTTTAGTGATTCTGATCCTATTTATGCGTGGGCGTTTCTTACTTATTTGTGTTTCACTTCTTGGTTGTAAAACATTGGATTTTATATCCTATAACACTACACTTCTATTATTGTATGATAATAAATGGAATTAAGTTGTTTATGTAGAAAATATTTATGTCGATAGTTGCCAGGGCAGAGTTTTGCCCACTGGGGATTTTTTAAGGTTAAATGGTTGTCTTGTATGCCGACATGTACGGTAAATAACATTTCAGAGTTCAGACGTGAACGTTAGAAGTAGAGTTGAAGTAGATTTTATCGTAGTTTTAAAAGTCAATCTATTCTCCTGACCCAAATGCAAAAGCAACTCTTGCCAATGTATTTTGCATCATCTGCCTGGTTTCAACATTTACCATTATTAGTGTGCTTTTTTCTGCGTAAATATATGTTAACCTTACGAATGACAGTAAACACTGATACGCATCAATATCTATTTAGTATTTAATTGTTTCTAGTCCAACTGACTATGCATCCCCTATCGGTAAATTAATAAACAGAAACGTATATAAATATCTTGGTATAGACAAAAACACATTTGAAATTGATATTGAAGTTTGTTCTACACACTCACAGAGAGAGAGAGAGAGAGGCACACAAACATTCATACAGACACAAACACACGCAGATGGATGCTCCGAAAGTAATGCCTCATATTATTTCCACAAAATGTCCAAGTAATACAAAAAACACAATACTACCGTATTTGTCGCGCATCGCGTTACCGTGTTCACATCCAATGTCTGGTTTCTGTTAAAGTTCAATGAGCTTCGTTAAATATTAATTGGTGCATTATTTTTTCGCGTGAAGAAATTTAATGACATAATTGGTAAACATTTTCAAACCAGACACTATTTTGCCACACTGACGGTTAGCAGTAAAAAGGCGAAAATGTATGAATTATTAACAGTAAATTCAACCTCTGCCGCCATTGTATCTGATATCGTCGGCCAATATAATCAAACAAATAGAAGGCATTATTTTCGGAGTGACATTCATATCTTAGAGTGGGGTCTGAAAAGTTCTCAAGCGTGAACACGTCCCAAAATCTGACCAAATGACCAAGTATCACGGCTTATCAATATATATATATATATATATATATATATATATATATATATATATATATATATATATATATATACACCAGATGAAACAGTAAATTTGTCCAAATCGTGTTGCAGCATAATTGACCATCGCACAAAATGTTTAATATATAAAAAAACACTAAACTAATTTTCAGGTAAGACTTTTAGCCATGTTGATACCATTTGATGTAAGAATCACTAAAAAAAACATTTTGAATTATTCAGCTAGAAAGAGAACAGGTTAAATCGTTTTGTGTCAGCCCCATTTTCTTCTCAACTGAGCACTGGTGAGATGAAAAATCATTCCGGCCTTCCGTAATCAACATTCATACACTGGCTTCTATCAAGAACCATCAGGAGTACGGTGAATAAGTTTAAAAAAGAGGTAACAGAAGAAAGGAAAACTGGATCAGGAGGTTACAACAGAAAGAAGGATCATCATTTCAACTTAGAGTTAAAAAGATCAATTAGAAAAGATCCAACTCAATCCATAAGACGTTTGACACGTGGGAGAGGAGTTTCAGAATTGACAGCACACGGAGCGGTTAAAAAGACTTGAAAATGAAATCTCACATGAAACATGAAACGTAATTACTCCAGGACAAAAAGTGAGAAGAGTCGAACAGCATTTTGAATGTTGGAAAATGATCCTGGAATCATATATATATATATATATATATATATATATATATGCGTGTGTGTCTCTTCTCTTGTCTTGTCTTGTAACGGTATTCACCCGGGGTGGGTTGAGCCGGCTCCAATATTGGAGTTTCGCGGGAATTTGGAATTCACAAGCGGTCCCCAAACCCGCATGTATAGCACATGAGATTTGATTATAGTGGTGAAGGGTTCGTGCAGGACCATCCACACTTTTTGAAGGGCCGATTACTGAGACCTGGTGCATTACGTGCCACAAGGTCCCCAAACGACCCTCCGCAGGTTTTGAATTCAGAGTTTTCCTTCTAGACCAGTTGCCATCCAAGGCTATAAAACCCAGTCTGTCCTACTATTTACCCATGCTGGAAGGAGAAGAAGAGGATTCACACCTTTCCCAAGGGTATTAGCACGAAATACTGGAATTCGATCTCGGCTCTCCGATTCCTCAATCCAAGCCGCTATCCATTACTCCACCTTTGTTTGTTTGTTTGTTTGTTTGTTTGTTTGTTTGTTTGTTTGTTTGTTTGTTTGTGTGTGTGTGTGTGTGTGTGTGTGTGTGTGTGTGTGTGTGTGTGTGTGTTTGAACTATATTTCAATCAATCTTGAGCTTCCGATCCATAGCTATGATTAATTAATGATAATCATATCATTTTCGTTTATGATCGATTTCATCACCTTTACTTTTGTTAAGATTGGAGAGTAATTATACATTCTTATTGCTCAAAGTACTATAATCTTACTTATTATAAAACCCAGTTTGTGTGTGTGTGTGTGTGTCTGTACGTTTATATATTGGATCGGATTTCCTACATTTTTCAACCGATTTCAACAAAATTTCACAGGACTACGTAAAATTACTTTGCGGTGGTTCTGACAGCACCAAAAATTAGAAAAACATAATTGTTTTTGCACAAAATCAATTTGAAAACACGATAAAGAGGCATTAATTAAAGGAGGACAACTCATATCAAGTTATACTTATTATAAAACCCAGGTTGTTTGTGAGTATGTGTCTGTGTTCGTTGATATATGGGATCGGATTTCCTACATTTTTCAACCGATTTCAACAAAACTTCACTCTTTTTTTTTGGCAGGTAGTGTTTCTTATTGTCTTGCACAGTTTTTTCTTTATTTTTACTTTCAGAATGCTTTAAAAATTCCATTTACAAGACAATTGTTTATAATAAAATTCTACTCAATCGGTAGACTCAACGATTGAAAACAATGTTTTTGTTTGAGTTTGGGTTTGACCAATTCGTAAAAAAAAAAAAAAAACTAATTAAGACATCCGTGGCCGTCAACCTTAAACAATAATCTTTGTCAATTTTATTTTTCAGTCTTTATGATGGTCGATACTTGATCTATCTCTTACTGTTACATCCCCGGGCAACGCCGGGCACTACTGCTAGTAGTATTATAAAAACCTCGGAGTAAGCTCCAGTACGTTATCTTTAATTATTTCTAAAATACAAAAGTTCAAAGGTTAATCTAATAATTGGAAAATTTGATGTTACCCGGTTTGGACAATTTTGCAGTTACATCCTATATATATATATATATATATATATATATATATATATATATATATATATATATATATATATATATATATATATTGAAGAGTTTCTTGGTTGAACCGAGAAATTCCTGTTTATGTGATTCAATCTCTCCCTCTTTCTCTCTCTTTCTCTTCCTCTCTCTCTCTCTAAAACGTAAATAAACAGAATACAGCTTCGCTAACAAAAGACTAAAATGCCCATAAATAAAAATAAATAAATAAAAAATAGGTCACCTGTCTGAAGCGGAAACAGAACCAGACTAACTCTGCAACTAATAAAAAAAAAAAAAAAAAAAATGAAGTGAAAACGGCAAAATGATCACGCCGTACATCTGCGTAGACGGCCGCACGTGAGTACGCAGACGAGAGCACACACAAACTCAAAGAATACAGAAGAAAATTTACTCCAGTACTAAATGTGTCTAAAAAGATAAAATTGAAAAAATTTAAGCAGTAAATTGCTGATACCCCCTGAAGAGTGGACAAACATGTCCGTCTACGAAACTCTGGTGTCGGGATGCTGAAGGTAAAATCAATCAGCTGAAAAATTAATCAGATGTTCGTGTATGTATGTATCTATGTATGTATATATATATATATATATATATATATATATATATATATATATATATATATATATATATATATATATATATATATATATTCCCCAAGTAGTTTTGCTTTAAAACTAATATAAGTATGATGCGGGACAAAAATAAATTTCTAGAAATTTCATTAAGTAAGTAAGTGGTGGGGAACAGATGTAAAAGAATTTTACCACGATTTTCTAAAAAAAAAAAAAAATTCTAAAATAATTTAATTCATTTGTCAATAAGTCATTCATTGAAATTTGACAGTTATTTGATTTTTGCATGAATTTACAATCAATATGTTTTTTACCGGAAAATGTCGCTAAATTTCCCTATACTAATCTTTTCTGCCCCCAACCTCCAACATAAGAAAAAAAAAATTCTCAACCAAAATTTCGGACGCGCTAGAAAAGATAAAACAAATTTTAAAAAATAATAGAAAAAAATTACTTTGGGGCATCTTTCTTAATAATAACATAAAAGTACTGACGATAAAACTTTGTTTATATCAAGTTTGGGGTCATTTTTCGTCATGCTATGCTCTTTTATCAGCAAATTATTGGAGGTACCTATATATATATATATATATATATATATATATGAAGAAAAAAAACGTTTTTTTTTACGTTTTTTTATTACGTTTTTTTTTTACGTTTTTTTTTTTTTTTTCTTCATACTGTCGGATCTATATCCATATATTTGCTTACATATATATATATATATATATATATATATATATATATATATATATATATATATATAATTATTTATTTAAAAATATGATTCCACCACGTTACATAAGAGTTCTCATGTTTCAAAACAAGAGCCGCAAAATTCAATATAATTATTTGAATTAAATTGAATTAAAGTAAGCTCTATTCCATCAAAATGGAACAGAGCTTACTTTAATTCAATTTAATTCAAATAATTATATTAAATAATTAATTATATTTATGCTCTACATTTGTATCGAGCACTTTTTTTAAAAAATAATAGCAAAAATACTAAAGAACTTTGGATTATTCACCTAACCAGTTCTTTCCTATTTTCTGTATATTTTCAAGCACACACACACACACACACACACACACACACACACACACACACACACACACACATATATATATATATATATATATATATATATATATATATATATATATATATATATAATAAATAATAATTATACTAATACTTTCTGTTAATATACGTAAAATGATGTAATTTAACGTATATCAAATTTAATAGAATTTCTACTAATAAAGTCTTCACTATGAGACTAGAGTGGTTATTATTATTATTATTATTATTATTATTATTATTATTATTATTATTGAATTAGATGTAACACGTTCAATATTTATCCAAGGCCGACTCAGAGTTCTGTAATTTTTCAATTATTCAACGGGACGCTCGACAAAAATGATATTACATATAATATATATAATCAATGGATTCGTAGTTTGTTAATTTGTTTATTTTTTATTTAATTTGTTTACTTATTTATTGATTTATTTTTCATATTAATTGGTAGTTTTCGATTTTTCTGTAAAGTACTAAAAATTTTCGATTTTTATGTAACGTAGTAAAAATCTTCGATTTTTATGTAAGTAAAAATTTATTTTAGAATCTGTTACTTTTTACTATGTTACTTAAAAATTGAAAACTACAAATGAATACGAAAAAAAATATGTAAGTAAAATGAATAAGATATAATACAATAGACCCTTCCACGCACAATACACTATTGACCAGCATATAAAAATAGTCGAGGCAAAACACAAAACACATGGCCTGAAGATTGCGTTAAAGCATGAAACAGACTGTCGCCGCGGGGTGTTGACTTCAATGTTCATTTTTTAATTTATATTTACATACACTTTCTCCCTGATATTGAGTAATTTCACCCATAAATATAGCATACTTTTAATTATATTTCATATATATATATATATATATATATATATATATATATATATATATATATATATATATATATATATATATATCCCCATTCTGTCCTTCAAAAAGTGTGGCTGGTCTTGCACGAAACCTTCACCCCTATAATCAAATCATGTGCTGTTGTCGGGCTGTCGATTTCCTGGGAACTGATCTGCTTGACCCTCATACGTCGAATTCGACGGGAGAGTCGACTATATATATATATATATATATATGTGTGTGTGTGTGTGTGTGTGTGTGTGTGTGTGTATTTATATTGGCTGATATTTGAGATTACTTTTAGCAAAAGCCGGATAAGACACTGGCCGTCAAATTGAAAATTGCTTAATATTGCTTTTATTCACGTTTGCTCCACCTATTGTGGTCGCTATTTTATTTGTTCCGTGATCTGTTGGGTGCAGACGCAGCAGAAGTGATTTCCGTTCCTCAAACAATGGACCACCAATTAACATCGATGGCAAAAGTAAATGAAACTCCCGCTTACACATTCAGAGAGGGGGAAAAGAGATAGAATGATGAATAGATAAGAGAAAAATAAGAAAAAAAGTGTGAATTAAGCCAAAGGCCATTTGTATGAGCGGAATTAGATTTTAAGAGTTCATTATACAGCCATTTTTTTATCATCTATGCATATTTGCTCGCCTCATTGTGGAGCAATGATTACAAAATCTGTCTCGCCAACCAACTAGTGCGTTCGATTTTCATTGGATCCGATGCGAATATAGCTTTGTGTTAAACTCAGCCATGCTTTGCAATTTAACTACGGTTACTACACACGTGTCTTTTTAAAAAGAATTCGTTTCTTCATGGCCTCTTTCAAATCATTATAATGCATGGGACTACGAGGGTGGGGTGAAAAGTTCATAGGCTGGCTATGTCTATGTCTTGCATTAATTAATTTCAGCTCTTCTTAATAATAATTGCATTGTTTATTTCCTGGTAAACTAACCTCTGATTGCCCAAAGAAGACTATTCATCCAGTCAGTCAGAAAAGTTATCAACAGCAGATATGACGTCATCATCAGTGCAATACTGGTTCCCAGCCAAGTCATGTAGGAGAAAAGATGATAGTCAAATTAGAGAAGGGTGAATGAACAACCAATTCAAAGCCACAGTTACGCACAGCAGCCATTGAAAGCAAGGGCTTGTGCACTGGAGTATTGTCCAGATTAAACAAGATCCCTTTTGTCAGTTTTCCGGGGGTTTTTGGTCCTGATAGACTTTTGTAACTACATCAGTGAATTAATTGATCGTGTGACCTTTTTGAAGATTACAAATAAACACAATGATTTTTGCATCCAAAAAACTGAAGACATCTTTCCTGCAGGTGAAATGACCTTAGCCTTTTTCGAAGAGTATTTCTACTGCATGGATTGTCACTTTGTCTCTGGCTCAAAATGATTAACTCAACATTCATTTTGGGGTTAGGAAACGTTCAAGGAAACCAGTTCGATCTGCCTAAAAAATGTCAGACGCTCCCGTGACGTGATCAGGATTATGCGCTTTTGATCATGTGTCAGACATCGAGCAGAAACCTTCATCAAGTTCATTCTGCAGATGGGATATAGTAATAGCATTGGCTATTTGATTTATAATCAGTGGACTGTCGCCCATCACTAGGTACTGAACACGATCAATGTTTTCCTCGGTGGTGACAATTGCAGGCCGTCTAGACCTTGGGACATTTTCTCTTCCCTTCTTAAATTCAGCATCCTACATTTTCACTGTTGATAAAGCTTAATATAGCAATCATTTCAGCATGAATGTCATTGGGGGCTAAACCCTTTTTCTGCAGGTACTTGATAACATCACGATGACACACTTTCTTCATTTTCACTACTAGTCGCTAGTAGTTACATTTGAAGACATATATTTTCTTGAAATTTCTCGGACATTCAAGCTGGTAAATGTATTTAATACTAGCTACATTTGAGGACTTCTTTGGACAGCCAGGTTTATATAATAAATAGTATTAAATACATTTACCGGCATGAATATCCGAGAAATTTCATACAAAATGGGTGTCCTCCGACAGGAATCGAACCTGTATCCTACACGGAACCGTCATATAGCCTGACGTGCTATACCATTTAGCTACAGAGGAAGCGTCAGGTTAGCAAACACAAATTACTGTTTTTAAACAAAAAGAAATTCCCATGAAATAATTCGACCTTGCTAACCAGACGCTTCCTCTGTAGTTAAATGGTATAGCACGTCAGGCTATATGACGGTTCCGTGTAGGATGCAGGTTCTATTCCTGTCGGAGGACACCCATTTGGCATACAATTTCTCGGACATTCTGGCTGTTAAATGTATTTAATACTGTTTATTGTAAACAGCATATTTACTTACATATTTTATCTATAAAAGTGTATAAAAAGTAAATATATTAAAATAATTGTCGGACTTAGTCCATTTCATAATATATGACAGTCAGGTGTCAGTTTACCTGGAAAGAAACAATGCAGTTATTAATAAGAAGAGTTGAAATTAATGCATGCAAAATTTCACAGCTCTAGCATCACTCTTACATAGTCAGCCGATGAAGGTTGCAGCCCAATTGCGTATAACATTTATCTGTACAGAACACTGACACAAGCGGCTTTAAAAATCAGATATTTTCACATTGGTACCCATGATAATAAACTTCACCTATTTGACAGTAATGACTAATGAATTCAGCCAACACAAGATGGATACTAGGTCGATAAATAATTGCAATAACCACCAAACTACTGAGTAAATATTATGCAAATTAGAGCATTTCAAAGCATCTGCTTTTCGTATTATAGTAATAGGTATACATAGGAGATTTACCGGAGAGATAATATGCACATGCACATAGATAGATAGATAGATAGATAGATAGATAGATAGATAGATAGATAGATAGATAGATAGATAGATAGAAAGATAGATAGATAGATTGGAAGAAGAAAAAATATAGATAGATAAATAGATAGATAGATAGATAGATAGATAGATAGATAGATAGATAGATAGATAG
>OZ010583.1:62037896-62082896 GCA_963932145.1 Acanthosepion lycidas
ATATATATATATATATATATATCAGCGGTGGCCAAATGTAAGAGCCGCCTACGATAAAGTTCAGATGTTTTGAGGGACATGAACAAAACTTCCACATACGTTTTTTTACATACACATTAACTTTGAACTTGCGTTTTTCATCCAATCTCTATTCATACCCAGTACATAATTATAAAGGTTTAACTTTTTCTTATTTACCTCCCTAAATTAACTGAGATGAAAAAAAGTATTTCAGCCAACATATTTCCACAAGCCGCATATTAAAAGTCAAATAATATCTGACGAGTTGTGGTTTGACAACCCCAAATTTATTTGGCCACCCATATATATATATATATATATATATATATATATATATATATACGCAGCCATGTTAACCACCCGTAAAGTTCAAGTGTATAGATCGATATGAAAAAATAATAGAACCAGATAGATCGATAGATAGACTAAGAAAGAAATAAACAAACAAAGAAAGAATGAAAGAAAGAAAGGTACAAAAGAAGCCACCTAGATGTTTCCTCCTATTAAATCTTATTTCTTCTATATAGGGCAAGTCAATAAAAAAAAGTCGCCGTTCCATAACGGGGTTTCTCACCGGCCGAAGGCTGTTAAATAAAGTAAGTGTCAATCCATTGAAATATTGATTTTACATAAAGCCTGGAAAAGAAACAAAACTTTGAAGAGAGAAATATTAGCCAGCAAAAACAGAGAGCAAAAACAGAATTTTAGTAAGGGTAGACGAGACAGCTAATAGCTGAATGCATTTACTGTCATTCAACAAGAAAAAAAATGGCGAACTGCTGACAGATATGTCCATGCTGAATGTTATGTCTCATCATTTGCATTCTTAAACCTTCAACTTTTCTTGTTTGCTTTTAACATTTTGACCAATTAAAAATATTGCCTTTCGGAAAGAGAAAACGGTTTAGTTTCTATTGGCTCTGTCTAATTTATTATTTAAAAATTAATTTTAACTTGTGACTCAAGCAGAGAACTTTGGCATAGAGGATATGTT
Source organism: Acanthosepion lycidas (assembly GCA_963932145.1). Taxonomy (NCBI): domain Eukaryota; kingdom Metazoa; phylum Mollusca; class Cephalopoda; order Sepiida; family Sepiidae; genus Acanthosepion; species Acanthosepion lycidas. Next base: position 62,038,912 of record OZ010583.1, read on the forward strand.
ATCTCCCTTGTTATCTGCGGGTTGGGCGTTTGAATCGTGACAGGATTCATTTTGGATAAACGTCTGCTTCATTGCAGAAAAATGTAATAATCAAAATCCATGCAATAAAGCATTAACTGAAGCGAGAAATTTGCTGTCATCCATGCGTGCATAAAGTTTTCTTTCTTAAACACGCTGTCTATATTTAAGAACGGCCTATCCCTGATATTAAGTATTCTTTCGCTAACAATAAAGTCAATTTTAACAACATACATAAGGAACCAAAAATGTTGGTATGAGCAAGTAACAATTTGCCAACAGACCTAAAAACTTAGACAAGAAAATGAAAATCCCGGGAGAAGATAAGATAAAAAAAAAGCCAAACACCTACTACCTACGCATTTAAGTGTTCAAAGTCTAGACTATCTGAGCAGACCAAAAGAACGCTTCACAATGTCAACACAACGAAAAACAGCTCGAGTCGCAACTCAAGTTTCGCGATCTTCATGCGACCAGAGCGTAAATGAAAGGAGGAAATTAGCATTTATACCCAATAACGTAACACAGCCTTAATCTACATTACTTCAATATATATATATATATATATATATATATATATATATATATATATATATATATACATATATATATACATGTTTCATTAAATAATATAGACAAGTGTTGTCTTTATTTTATGTAAATTCTTTTCATAACGTCTGATAAGCTTAGTAACATTATCATTAAACGAAGAAAGAAAATCACAATAAAAATAACACTTGTCTATATTATTTAATGAAACATGTATGAATGAAAAAATGCATATATATATATATATATATATATATATATATATATAGATATATAAATGAAGAAAAAACCTTAAAGATTCATTTCGGTTATAATTTATTTTGTGAATATTGTTATATTCATTTCTTCAGACCGAAAGTTCTTAATAAATGTTGTCTTCATTATTAAGAACTTTCGATCTGAAGAGATGAATATTCACGAAATAAATTATAACCGAAATGGATATTTAATGTTTTTCTTCGTTTATTATTATTATTATTATTATTATTATTATTATTATTATTATTATTCTCTGTATTTTACATTGAGCTCACATTGGATTAATATCCTCCTAGGAATTATCCCTACCAGTCACAAATTGGTATTATATATATATATATATATATATATATATATATATATATATATATATATATATATATATATATATATATATATATATATATATCCTTGTTTTTTTTTTAGCGGGGGTTACATTATAAAGTGTATTATATGATTGGTCGCCATTTTATACTATTTACTTTTTGTATGAATGATTCATTGCAATATGAACTGAAATGCACCACATATTTTACACACACACAGACATATATACACACACACATATATATATATATATATATATATATATATATATATATATAAATTGTTGGATTAAAAATAAATCTATTACTTCTTAAAAATTACTTTGTTTACATTTCGGATAAGAAACTGAGCAGTTTTCGTGTAATAGGGTAAAAAGTGCCATACTGTGAAGTTTTTCGTTGTCGATTTGTAAAGCTTGCCGGATCAAACAGCGGTTTGAAAAAGGGACGCAGGTTCTAACCCTGTTGGAAGGTAAATTTTCTTTACTTTTAAGATTTATGAATGTACAGGCCGATATACGTAATACACACTGTTTGCTAAATAAACATGGGGCGTCTATTTCAAGTAAGAAGTGTCCACTATAGTAGCGTTTAAAGCAATATATGCGGGTGTATGTTGATCCTGCAAATACCCCTGTGAAAATCTATAAATCCATCTCGTCTTCATCCAGATATGAGTCAAATTATAGTGTAGATTGGGCTCTTTAACCTTGATTGGCAATCTATTTAGGAAAAGACGACTCTGAATCCAAATCCGGCGGAGAGCTATTCGGTGGGGAAGGGATCCTCTTGGAATACGATGAGCACCAGATTTCTGTATCCAGTAAATCTGAATGATTCTGCACAAGCCTTTACTACTGTAATCAAATCATATATACAGGTTAGTCTGCCCGTTCAGCTGAAGGTGCTGAGCTGCTGAGCTGCTGGACCCTCATATGTCGAAGACAACAGCAGGGACTGCCAATGCGTGTGAGCGGTGAAAGACTATAAAGTTGATAAGTAAAGTGTAAGTGAAGACGCTTTGAAATGAGTTCAATCAGAAAGATCTTAATATTTAATTGCTACGTCAATTCTGTCTAGAATAGTTAAAGCATTTTTTTTTACAGCACAATTACTAATTTTCAAATATTATGAATTTCTTTTTTATACATCCCTCCAAATAAAAGAAACGTTTTGCCAAGAAAGAGATACCTGTTCTATATTCATATTGTACGACACAGAACAGTTATAAGCAGAAAGCAAGGTTAGAGAAATTCATAAAATTAATATATATATATATATATATATATATATATATATATATATATATATAATTATTTATTTAAAAATATGATTCCAACACGCTACATAAGAGTTCTCATGTTTCAAAACAAGAGCCGAAAACTATAATATAATTATTTGAATTAATTGATTAAGTACTTTAATTCAATTTAATTCAAATAATTATATTGAAGTTTTCGGCTCTTGTTTTGAAACATGAGAACTCTTATGTAGCGCGTTGGAATCATATTTTTAAATAAATAATTATATTTATGCTCTACTTTTGTATCGAGCACTATTTTTTAAAAATAACAACAAAAATACTAAAGAACTTTGGATTATTTACCTAACGAGTTCTTTCCTATTTTCTATATATTTTTCACACACACACACGTATATATATATATATATATATATATATATATATATATATATATATATATATCGATTTCATTTCAAAGTATCAGAGTATATTCAATGGATTACCGTAAATTGCTGCGTACAAGTCCACCTGGTGTACGAGCGAAAATATAAACGAAAATGTCGTTTGTAATTACAGATCGTGTAGAACGCTGAAAACGCTAGGAACACTAAAATTTAAATTTAAAATTTATGCTGTCTGATGTGTATAGACGTACTGATAAGTTGATTTCGTTCATCTTCCCAATCTTCATTTTCTGTTTTTTAATTGCTGTTGCATTTAGATATTTAAATATATATACTCCTTATTTAAAACTTTGTAAATACGACCAATTGCATATAAAGATTTTACCATCGGGAAATTTAATATAAGAAGACTTGTGAAAAGTGATAAGAATATGAACAAACAGAAAAACAAACTAAATGAAATTGGCTAGATTATACATCCAAACACATATTTAAAATAAATCATTTAAATATTTAAGAATTTCAGCGACTTTCTTCCACTGTGCGCATGTGTAGTTACGTCAACATAAACATAACCGAAACGCTTCAAACAAAAATGTCTTCCACTTTGTCATTGATTTTCTCAACATTGTTCTGATATATACAAATTTTTATATCGTTTTCTCCCATATGTATATATATAGTTTTCTCAACCTGATGCAAAGCGTGTGTTGTGTATTTAAATCTGTTGCACTGCACATGTACATTTTAGAGACCGAAATGTATGATTTCGAACTTATTTTTTTTTTCTGGTCGAACGTGCGTACGTGAATATAATACTTTTCTCGTGTGTAACAGATGGTTGCAATCTCAGTGGCTAGATTTATTTAAAAGAAAAAGAAGCCTTTATAGGCGGACCCAGCAGAGTGAAACAGGTGTTATCGGTGAAGATCTCATTAAAAAAAAAACAGTTTGTTCGCTGTCACATCGTTTTGGGCGATTCGGTCCAAGCATGCCCATACAAATACATGCGGCGCTCGAATAATACACGGATATATCCGTACACAGAGATCTATCCAGATTAATGTATGTTTTTAACACAGATGCGCGTATTTTGTCTGTATTTATTCTTCTCTGTTCAACCAATCAAAAAAAAGATAGCTCCGAGCCTCGGCCACGGTATAATGGACCCGACCATGAACATTTATTATTGGAACAACAAGGAACTGACTAAATTAAGATCGAAAGTTTATGAGATCTGCACGCTCATCAATATCTACGATAATATATATATATATATATATATATATATATATATATATATATATATATATATATATATATATATATATATATATATCCTTTGTAAATCACTAGAGGGTCTTAAATGCCACTTAAGATTATCGCACAAACTTTCATAACTGAATCAATAAGCTGTCAGATCCTCATACGTCGAAACCGACGGGAGAGTCCATTATATATATATATATATATATATATATATATATATATATATTACCTGACACTCTAGGCTTTTATGGTGAGGAGGCTGGCTAGACATGCAGCAGGATTTTAAAAAAGGCGCTTAGGAACCGTTCAACTGCTATATAACACAATGGACTAGACTGGGCGCCATCGTTATGCATACAGTTGATGTGCGGTGATGACACACCATTGCTGGGCAGAGGGCCTCTTAGAGTGAAGTCAACAGCCAGAACGGATAGCACCGCCGATAGAATCAACGGTCACGTACTCGCGACTAAGGCGAGCCTTCAAATTGAAGGATTTGTTTGCTCTGACTCCATATTATTAAATACTCTTTACTAATTTTTTGTCGATTTTCTTTAATTTGTTAAAAACCATCCTGCTTGTTTTTTGTAAAAACGCAAGACAAATAGGCGCCAAAATAGCTTTGCGCTGAATCCTTCACAAACCAGCAGGCTTTCTGCTACTAGTTAAGCGTAAAAAAAGGCAGCATAATAACTCTGCCATTTCTTTGATTATTATTTTATATTTTCCCTTTTTCATCATTGTTCATTTGGACATAAATCATTGAAATTGCCATGAGGAAGTGGTTTAGGTCCATAGAGTGAATGTGACATTGTAGGGATTGAGAAAGAATGTAAGTGACAGATTAACTCTTTTGTTGTTCAGAACAATGCGATTTGCGCATGTCACGGAGCGATTATGCTAAGCTCTGACCAATCTGTTTTTTTGTTGTTTTTTTTACCAATCTGTTCATCTGCCTTTGTAGAACATTTTGTAAAATATGAAAGTTACTTCAAATCTTTGAATTAACGTTTCATTTCTTGATTAATGAACATTTGCTAAAACGTTGGGAATAGAAAAGGAAATCTACGATGAGGCGACTTTTTCATCTGACATTTGACGAAAAAAAAGAGAAAAAACTATATATATATATATATATATATATATATATATATGGCCTAAAGATTGTTTTCAAGCAGAATTTTCAGTTTTGATCTCTTACACACACTCTCTCTGATATTGAGCACAAATATAGCCTATCTTAAAAATATATTTTCTCAAATATATATATATATATATGTGTGTGTGTGTGTGTGTGTGTGTGTGTGTATCCCAGTCTGTTGGGTGAAGAAAAATGAATGAAAAAAAAACACATAAATAAACAACCTTTTATTTTATTCATTCACTGTCTGAGAAGAGCAAGTTTTGCATGGATTGAAGCAATGAATTCCACGTGCGTATCTGCTTGTCGCCATGTTCAGTTCAAAAGTGGTGCACGCATTTTCACAAAGAAAAGTAACTCGGTTTTATTTTGAGTTATCTTCCTTTATAGGGGAAGGAAATTAGCTTCCTCAAACAATATACATATAAGTTATTATGTTATATATCTAGTTTGTTTGTTTAGCGGCATATCAACTACTTATGGGTCATTTAATGCCGAAATCTAATTTTCTTGGGAGCAGTATTAATTTTTTTACAAAAATGTATTGCTGGTAATATTGTTTTTTTTTTGTTTTCTTTATTTGTCTTACAAGAATGTATTTCTTGTAATTTATTATTATGAAAACGTATTACAGGTATTTTTACTATAAAATCATTTATACTTTCATAGTGATTTGGTCCCAGTTTAGTGGTTAAATATGTATCCGTAGCTGGGACCTTAACAGCCGCTACCATCCTGGGTAAGAGTGGACCGGTGAACAACAATTAAGAGTTGGTTCTACGCCTCTCTCAATACCTTCAATATCCGGATCAGAAGCCTTGCTACCGGATGTAGTTTATCGTCATACCTAAGACTGTATATATGTATATATAGTAAAATGTTAGGGAAAAGTAAGGTTACTATATAAAATAAACTAAGGTCTAAATGCCAAAGACGACAGAGTTTAAATATAATGTTAAAATATATTATTAATATAATAATATCAAAATCCACTACTCATATAAAAACCAATAGCGACTATAATCTAGTGGAAACGAAGCGTTAACTATCACATGGAAAATACTGGCCGAAGCCGGATCTTATAACGGAGTTGATGAATACAGAGCAACCTCGGTTCTCGAACATCTCATATGTCGAACAAATCGGTTTTCGAGATGAAAATACCTCGGTTATCAAACAAATTTTCCGTTCTCGGACAACATTGCCGAACTAAGTTAACACGAACAGAATAATTTTTGAGTCGACCGCCGTTTTGTATACATTCGTGTGTTGTGCTATGCCTTTTCTTTCTCAATTTTATTGTACAGTGATTATTTTTCTTTATATTAATTCCTATTGAAAAAAAATAGTTTCGGTTTACGAACATTTCGAGTACGAACGGCCTTCAGGAACAAATTAAATTCGTGAACCGAGGTTCCACTGCAATCTGTGCCTCAGGGAAAACTTGTTTATGCTACAGCGAATGGCTGACCAGCTGTTTGTGACGTCCCCCTAGTGTCGCTGCGCCAAATGTGACGTCTGCCTAGCCGCGTCCGTCGTGCTATCCTGTCCTGTGACGACCAACTGGCTTGGTATTGGTCGTGGCACCGAAAGTGACGTTCTAACCTTTTGGTGATTCGGATGGGAATCTGGTTAGATTCGGTATCAGCTTTGTCGTTCCCAGCTCGCCTCCAACGTCTGGTTACCGAAGTAACTGTTTTGATTTCTAGTCTAACCTACCAACGTTGTGATTTGATCTTAGGCAGACGAAATCAATCAGTCGCCGGGCCGTAATGCAAGCCGAGTTCGATCAAGGGCAACACCGCACAAGTATATGTAAAAGAAAAGAAAATAATAACTCGAAAAGTTCAAATGTGTTAAAAAAGGATAACAATATTTTATATCTGGTTGCTGAATACAGGACTGCGTCTTCTTCCCAACCCGCTATATGGATTCGTGACAATTTGTGTTTGTTAGGCGAGTCTTAACATCTTAAGTTGTATGTTCTTTAAGAAACTGGTTCTTGGTGTATCTTCAGGTGATATTCGTAAAACTTGTTTTGGTGGTGTGAGTCTAAGTCGTTCTTCAAAAATAAATTGTTCTTGGTTAGAAATTGAGTCGTGATTTGCGTGGAATCTTTCAAGTCAGCTATCTGCGAGGCGGTTGCAACTCCAACTACGAACTTCACTCGAACTCGAACTGAACTGGTTTTCACTCGCTGCGACTCTGCTTATATGGACGCCGACCAAAACCGGGGTGGGCTTGTCGGGGTTTGAGGTTCTTTGATAATTCTAAACCCACAATCCACTTCTTTGTTTTCGGTCAGGAAATTTTATTATTTTCCATTTTAGGAAGTCTTTCGTCTTCCCACCTTCTTCTGTTCTCATATTGGTATCTCACCTCATCAGAGGGTGTCAACGGGTTTCCCCTCTCTCTCACAGTGGCATCTCACACCTATCACAACATGATTACCTCCGCCTAACGCTCATGCCACCATTCAGCAAATGGGCGCTCAGCAGCGTGGGTGCGACCAGACTAGCCTCGGTTTAAAAAACCTTGCTCAAAGAAAAAAAAATTATCTTCCCCTTTTTTTTTCTTTTCTTTCTTTTCTTCGAGGAGAACTCACACCCTAGACTCTTATCTTAACCTGGAATTCGTCAATAAGATTTTCGCCAGCATCAAGTGGGTGGCCATTTGGACGTATTTGCATTCTCGGTGCCAATTACTGATCCGATAAAATAGTTTCGCTATCATAGCCAGCCCTGACGATAAACAGATGCTCCTCTCATTGATATTCTGCATATAGACAAAGGCTTAACCTTTCCTTCATGGTGGTCAGCGGACACTTTTGTTTTTCTCGGACAGTGCGTGCTTAATTAATTTTTATTTTTATCTCTTTAGAATTCTGCGGGAGGTAACTTGTCCAACTTGAAAATTCCCTTTACCATTGCCATGGGCAGATTAGATATATCTTACTCTCCGCCCCGTAACATAAATCAGATTAAATTCTATGTTTTACTTTCTCGGCAATTGAAATGAAAATTTTACCACTTTTCTTTGTCAGAAAAATAACACCGCTTAGTGTCCTTTTCGTGATGGCTTCTTATCACCTAAATTTAATTCTCGCCTTTCTTTTTTTTCTTCTTTCTTTCTAGCGACGTAAATAGTGTCACATGTTGAATAAGAGAAACAAACTGACGACCGCATGTCGGCCTAAGAATGAGGATTTAATTAAAACCATACATTTGACTCAGTAGATACCTGCCACCCATGGCATATAAATGTCGTATTATAGATATTGGTTTCAAATTTGATCTGCTTAATGATTGCATGAAATTCTGAGAAGCGAACTTTGATATGATAAATTGTCGTCTAAATTAAAACAAAAATGAAAATAGCACTGATACCTTATTTTAACATAACATATATATTTACCAAAATTACACAAAAATATCTTGAAATACTAGAGAGTAAATTTATTCAATAAAATCGCCAATCGCTTCAACCACTGCAACCAAGCGTTCAGAATCTCCAGCATCTCTTCTGGGCGGTCTCCTTGTTTATGTTGGTGAATGCGGCCATAATCCTTGACTTCAGTTCATCTTTGGTCTACTTTCATCTACTGCGCCCCACACATAATAGTCAAGGATGTTGCAGTCTTGGAAGTTAGGTGTCCACATGTAATGGGTGATGTGGCCGCAGAATTTGTGTAACATGGTTCAGAGTCCTGTTGCCAGTATCCACCCTCTTGATCCAGGTCAGCACTATCTCCTCAAGGCTCTTGATGTAGGCCTCCGTGTTGAGTCTGAGGCTCTCACCAACAAATTTAGAAATTCGTTTCTTATCAGAACGATAACAGTGAATTTTCCAAGCTGCCGTACCTTCGTAATCACCATTAAACTCATCCACTTCTTTCTGAATCTTGTGCACTGTCCTCAGATTGGCTTCTGTGTTGAGTCTAATGCATTGTGGGAAGATGACTCGAGGTATTTAACGTCGTCAGAAGTGATCATCCCAAACATCTTCGTTATCAACATTAGACACGTTCAAATTTTCCTGAGTCATCTACACAGTCATCAGATTGACACCTAAACACTCTGAAATGTTCCTATTGGAGCTTCCGGCGTGAATGCCAAGGAGTACAACATGGTATTTCCAAATTTCTGGCGGAATGAATTGCGCTATACTGCACTTTTTCTCACAGACGGTGCCCAACTATCTGACACTACTATACTGTGCAGTCGACAAAATAAAAAAAAGCGAAATTAAAATATAAAAGAGCGACAATTTACCCATCGCACCCCGTATATATATATATATATATATATATATATATATATACACACACACACACACACATATATATATATATATATATATATATATATATATATATATACACACACACATATATATATATATATATATATATATATATATTTGGATTGAAGTGAGTTTGTGATCCTGGGTTTCACGCACTTTGCTATCGTCAGACAATCGACAAGGGCGTAAAAATTAGGATCACAAACTCACATCAATCCAACTAAATATGTTAGCTCTATCACTAAGCGATTGAGCGATTTCTAATAAGTACCGCGCATATATAATATATAAATAATATATATAAAAATTGCACACACACACACACACACATACACACACACACACATATATATATATATATATATATATATATATATATATATATATATATATATATATATATAACGGTGGCAATAAAGTTACTATACAGTTACTTACAATAACAATTAAGACAAAGTAATTAATCAAGAGTCCAGAATTTTATTATTGAAATGGTTCTGGTTAATAACAATGAAATACATTGGTAAATAATAGTAAATTAATTAAGATACTGTTCAAACCGTAATCCAGTGACTTTATTGACGCCCTGTATATATAGCATTTATATACACATAATCTCCACTTCCTTCTTTAATATTCATATTATACGCATAATTCAATTTTACTCTCCCTTTGAGTAGTTCATGATTTTTTTTTTAGGGGTACATAAATAAAATAATAATAATCGCAATTTAGGACGCTATGCATTTTAGTACCTATGATATTATTAAATATTATATAATATCTACAAATAGAACATTAGTAAAATGCAGGTGAGAGCTAGCATAATTGTCGCTGATACGAAAAAAAAAAGAAGAAAAACACAAGGAAAGTTGCGTCGTATATATTCACTTCGCACAAATAAACTCGGTAATGGCATCGATTCGCCTGCGTTCGCTCTGTTCCATCGTCAGATATCTTGAAAACAATGTTTCGTCTCTGGCATGCTGCAGTATTTGTTGGAGTAGAAAGTGGATGAGTAAACAGCTGTGCAAATCACTCTCCTATAATTAACACACACACACACACAGAGGAAGAGAGATTGGGAGAGAGGAAGAAAAGAAAGTTGATACGCCCATTAGCAGCCTTGACAGGGGCCAGTAGAATAGTGATCGAGTCGGTGACACGTTTTCGTATTTTGTGTACTTGAAATAGCACAGCTGTCAAGTAGCATTGAATATATGAATGCAGAGATAACGAGTGGCTGTTGGCGAGAAGGCACGAAAAATGTTTGAAACAAAAGAAATTGGAAGGAAGGAAGGAAGGAAGGAAGGAAGGAGAACAGAATGTTTGTAAGGAAGAAATATTATAACAAAAGGAAACAGGTTAGGAAAAGGAATGAATTAGATGAGATAAATGGAAGAAAGAAAGAATATAACATAGAAGAAAGATAAAAAGAGGAAAAAGGATGTTAGAAAGAAAAGGAAAAAAAGAAAGAAAGAAGAAATAAATTAAAGAAAGAAAGAAAGAGTAGATAAGGAAAATGAAAGAAAGGAAGAATTAAAAATATAAAGAAGAGATAGATTAAAAGGAGAAAATAATGTTAGAAGGAAATTAAATAAGAAAGAAAGGGGAAATGAATAAAGAAAGAAAGAAAGATATAAAAAGGAACCGTTGATTATTTATGGCTAATTTGTATAAATAATGCACTGACCATTGTTTACGTGATGTCGCAATAATTGTAAGTAAAATGATGCACTATTTTAAGTAACCGGGTAATCGTTTTACGTTCTTTGAATATCAGTTTCAAAAGATATAAAATATATACTGAATAATAAAAGAAAATGGGGATAAGATATTAAGATTATGAAATTTATTTGACTAGTTGAGAAAACCTCATCAAGGATTGATTGGCGTAAATATATCTTTTGGCTCTTCTTTGTGCCGCGTCCCTTCAGGACACAGTTGATCATGGCTCTCCCTAACTTCCTATCCCTTATGACTCTTATTAGTTTTTCTCCTTTGCTAAGGCTTCCGTCCCCATTTCGCTATCCCATTCAGACCAGTTCGTCAGGTTAGTGGCTCTCTACCTTTCCCTATCTCTCTTGCAATCAATATGCCCCGTGAGAGTTAAATTTTTCAACCCCACCTTTCACATGATGTGTTTCAACCGTCTTTTCCTGATTCTCAATATAAATGTTCTTTCTGTGGCCATTTCTTTAAAACCTACTTTGTCCATGAAATTTTCAGTATCCTTCTGTTGAATCACATTTCTGCTGCCTCCAGTTTAAACCTTCGTCTTTGGGCGGGGGGGGGGGCGGAAGATTGTCCAGCATTCTCTGTCATATAAGTGGATGGATATCACATAGTAATCCAGTATTCTTTTCGTTACTTCGGAAAGGCAGTAACGATTTTAAAGAAAGAGTATTTTCATGTCAGACATATTGAAACATATATACACCCTTATTCAATATCTCAGAATGACTCAGTGCAAGGGATACTACAGGGTGCTTAGCTATTTGAGGATTTGAGAATAAATTATCATCAATATGAGACTCTTCTTGATGCAACTCCTTAATGGGTTCGCCATTAGCATCGATGACTGCTGTAACACGAGGTCTAAAATGTGGTCAGGCACAAATCAGATGATAATTTTCCAAACGTAAAGTATGTGGAATCACTATTCTGTTGCAATTGGTCGGTCAAAACAAGCTTGCTAACCATTACACTACATCGAAGTTCCAAGTGATTTTCTAAGCGTAGCTTAGTTGTTGCGCAAGACCGAACACATGAAACACCCAGTGAGGATCGAACTCAAGACTCATTCGTAATTGAAGACAAGGTTGTTAACCATTGCACCAAGTCGAAGTGCCCATGCGGTGCTTTTCTAAACTATGCTTAGATGTGGCACAAGGCCAAAAGTAGTGGGCATCGTGTGAGAATCGAACACGTAATTGATCTAGCAAGGCAAGTTGCTAACCCTTGCACTATGTCGAAGTGCCTATAAACTGCTTTTCTAAGCTACGCTTAGATGCGACACAAGCCCGTAAGTAGAAGGCACCCAGTGAGGATCGAACTCACTATTCAGTCTATTCTTTATCTATTTGTGACATTCATCAGAACAAACCCTTATAAAAACGTTTTAACATTTTTGTCACCTAAAATCCATTTTCATTCTTTTCAGTGAGTGCTACTTGGTTAATTTATTAGGTTGGTGCAAAAATAATGACGTAATAATGTCTTTTTGACGTTATTACGTCATTATTTTTGCACCAACCTAATATTTCTTATTTGGTGAAACCATCAGTTGTTATTATGCACTGGGTACTTAGAATTATACTTCTTATCATGTTTCGATTGTTTTACACAATACCCTTCTTCAGATGGTTGCGTGTTTGATTAAGAAATACTAAATCTTAGTTTTAAGGTTGCATAATTTTGTGAATATCCCAAGGATATTACCTGGTGGATATAAGAGTCGGTGTGGTGTATCCGAGTTCGATCCCTGGATCAGACAGTGAAATTCACATGTTCTGGTTGAGTGGAACGCGCATTACAAAAAGGAATTGATACTAGTTATATCGCCTAGCAAGGACAGCAGAATGCAAACAATTTACCCTCGTTAATTAAAATGGGTTCATGCCTTTTGCAAGGTTATTAAGTAAACTTGGCTAGACAGAACCTGAAATCAGCTCTCCAAAAATTGTTACGCTTCCTGTATTTATGAAGGGGTTAAAAAAACTTCAAAGCCCGTTTAGCCATTGTGTTAAATCTTTATGATGATTTAGAAGTTTAATTTCAATCTGAATTAGCATTATTTGCATTACTTACATGTGCAGTATTTCCCTCATCTTTGTTGGTGTTGTTATCACAACATAACTTTTTCAGAATTTTGAACCAAACCCTTTATTCAATGGGGATAGATTGTTTTCATTATGTTTTCTAAACTTAAGGAATATCTCCAAGTATATCTCGTATCCGTTAATTCTCTCTAATCCAGAGATTCCCAACCACCGGGCTGCGGACAGGCACCAGTCCGTGGATCATTTGCTACCAGACCGCAAAGAAATAATTAAGTTGTTTAGAATTATATAATAAATAAATTGAATATTGGACTATAATTTAACAGGATTTGCTTAAATATTCAGTATTCATTTACTCAATACTATCTCTCATAATTGTAAGTACATTTTGCAATGAATATATATTTTTATTTATTTGTAATAATTTTCAACTAATTTTGTAATCCCAATTAATTTTCAAATTCTACATTGGTTCTAAATTGATTCTTATGAAGATGAGTTGATGTGATTATTGTGTAATTGGGATTCATTCAAGGAAATTAAACACACAAGGGTGTGGTTGAGCTGAAGGACAAACATGACAGTAAAAAGATGATACATTTTTTTCTTCCGTTTATTAAATTTCACATGTTATTATTGCTCTCTCTCTCTCTCTCTCTCTCTCTCTCTCTCTCTCTCTCTCTAGAAATGCACTTAAATTACACATAGGTGCCACTACCGGTCCGTGGAAAGATTGTCCAGCATAAAGCAATCCATTACTCCACTGTGCACCAGAGATTCTTATATTAATCAACATAGCGCAAAATGTCATAATATGCCTATCATTATTAAAGATACTCGTAGAAAACTAAAATATTATGTAATATAAATTGTAACAAACACTACAAACAATGGAAAACAATAAAAACTAAAAAAAAAATCCATTAACCATATCCTTACGGTGTCTCTATACATTTCTTTTCATATGCTGCGGCCATTTTGTTTAAAATTCGTATTTTCTTGATTCCAGAAGAAAACTTTTCCAACATATTTCAGTTCAAAATGAAATTTTATAAATATGATTTATATATATTAAAAAAAGAACGCGCCAGTTAAAACTAACGCCAGGAGAATATGAGTTAAAGAGAATATCTTTCATGTTGGGAAATAATTGACGAAATATAGTCAGTAATTAATAAACACGCAAGCTCAAATCTACATCTCGCCCTATATTTGTTGCAAATGGCCTGCAAATGCCACCATCAACACATCAAAACAGGATTCAAATTATAAAGTTCTAAACATCAAACATCATTATGAGAAAAATAATGCATGAAAAAATTTTGGGGACTTCCAAAACATAACATATTGCATTCTTGAGAAAGATTAATGGCGTTGAGAAGGCGTTTTAAACTAGAGACGGAAATCTTGAATCAACCAGAATGATACAAAATCATAATCAGTAGTACTAAATGAGTAAGAGGTAATTGAAACAATATTGAAAAATGTCTTTCACATTAGAAGATGGTATTTTAAACATATTAAAAACGTGTATAAACTAATTTAAATATGACTATGAATAAAGACAAAAATAAAACTTTTTCTCGCCGAGGCGTTTCGTCCTCCGATGCACTTTATCAAGGCAAATGTAAGAATTTTATTATGCAACAGATGTTTATAAACGAAAAATGATGTTAATTTTTTCCAGAATTTGGAAATTTAAGCACTCTCATAAATATGCTTAAGGCTAACTAAAAGTCAAGTTAAAATATGGAGGATGCTAAGTGATATAAATTAATATTTAATAATATTTTTTGTGGGATTTTTTAATAATGCTATTAGTATTTATATGTATATAACTTAATATTTAAGTTTGAGAAATAAATTTATTTATTACAGACAAACCTCATCAGCGGACTAATAGAGGAAAGGGGAGGTCCTTTAAAGCCGATTGTCCTTTGATGGGAAGGGATTATTTTTTTAGTTATAAAACCACTATAGTAACTACCACTAGTTATGATCATAATGTAAATACTGTTAACATGTATATATGACATAAATAAATATATACTTAATATAAAAACAACAAAAATAATTGATTTCTCACATTACTTTCTCACGCACGCGTTAATGTGCCGTACTTTATACACTGTACACCTGTCATTTACAATTGAAAGGCCCGCTACCGCCCACGTGGTCAATTTCAGAACTATACGACTCGTTCCGCTAAGCCTGTAAATTTTGAAATACATCGGTGACTACTTGGGAGTTTTTTTGGGGTTTTTTTCCCGCATATTTTATTTTTTATTTTTCCTGCAGATTTTGTCCGTTGCATCCCAAGTTCGTTGATGGGAGGGGGGGTCCGTAGATGAGAGGGTTTTCTGTACATATTTTTAATAATAGAAGGTTTTGAATTTTACCTTTTTTTTTAAATTTTTGTAAATTGTAATATGCATAAAACATTTTTAATCTTTAAAAATGGAATATGTATAAAATGTTTAATACATTCGGTTTCGGGGGTTATTTTTAAATTGGAAAATGTAACGTTCCAAAAGATACCAGGATGTAGGAATCAAAAACCTTGCCCCTTATACCGACAAAATTTATTTCTTCATAGCGATCGAGAAGTTTGAAAATACTCGAGTAAGAACATAAAAGATGAACAGTTTATTGAAAATTGTCATCCCGATGAAACATTGTAAAAATACAATAAAATAAAACAAAGGTCTTAAATAACAACAGGATGAAGACCTTGCCGGTTGAATTTAAACAAATTATTTAAATGGACAATTGCTACCTAAATATAAATTATTTGTTATTTGTATGTATGTCAGCGTACATATATATATATATATATATATATATATGTGTGTGTGTGTGTGTGTGTGTGTGTGTGTAAATATATATATATATATATATATATATATATATATATATATATAATTATTTATATATTATATGCGCGGTTATTATTAGAAAGCGCTCAATATCAGAGATAGAGCTAACATATTTTGGTTGGATTGAGTTTGCGACGCTGGGTTTCACGCTTTTGCGATCGTCAGACAAACTGATTAAATTTTTTTTTTTTAAATTGGGTTTATGTAGATTGCGTGTATTGGTATTATTATGAAATTCAAAGATTGGAAGTTTTGCGAAAATTCACGAGAAATTTTCGCTACACTTCTAATCTTTGAATTTCAACATACAAATGCGTATGTATAGACACAACACCACCCATATACAGACTGTCCACATATGTCTATATCTGTATGAGTTCCGGCGGACAAGCAAGTGTGTATGTGTGTCTGCGTACCTCATCGGGTGTACGGACATGCATCTATGTTTGCGTTAGCACGATGACATCACGACGACTATTCCCCGCTCCCATAATAACACCAATACACGCAATCTATATAAACCCAAATTTTTAAAAAATTAATCAGTTTGTCTGACGATCGCAAAAGCGTGAAACCCGGGGTCACAAACTCACATCAATCCAACCAAATATATATATATATATATATAAATATATATATATATATATAAATATATATATATATATATATATATATATATATATATATATATATATATATATATATATAGAGAGAGAGAGAGAGAGAGAGAGAGAGAGAGAGATCAGTCAGTGAAATCACTTGGCATTATAAAAGTAAACATCCAGATTATCATATTGCCGCCGGATGACTCGTCTGTTTTCAAGTGGCTTGGAAGTCAGTTGAAGTAATTATGAACCATTTAAGACATCATTAACGACATGGAAATCATACGTAAATGTTCGTCTGGCACATCTGAATCTTAGAGATTTCCACCATATATATATATATATATATATATATATATATATATATATATATGGGGGGTGTACAGGGTGCAAAGGGTAAATTGACATCATTTTATATTTTCAATTTCGCGCCTGCGCGTTGTTTTTGATTTTGTCGACTGCGCAGTATCGTAGGGTCAGTTGGGCACCGTCTGTTGGGTGTCATGGATTAATTCATTCTGCCAGAAATTTGGAAATGGCACCTGTACTGCTTAGCATGCATGCCGGAAGCTCTAATACGAACATTTCAGAGAGTTTGAGTGTCAATCTGAGGACTGTACAGAGGATTCAGAAAGGGTTGGATGAGTCTAATACGAAGTGAATACGAAAGTGTTTGGAATGATCACTAATTATGTCGACATTGCGCCTCCATTCACCTTCCCACAGGGCCTCTGACTCAACACGGAAACCTACATGAAGTGCCTTGAAGAGGTAGTACTGCTCTGGCTCAAGAGCGTGGCTGCTGGAAGGCCATTTGTCCTTTGCACCATGCCACACAAATAGAAGGACCTAGTCATGGCTGTTAGACAATTTCTGCGGCCACATTACGCATTACATCTAGCTACCTAACTCCTAGACTGCAACCCCCTTGATTATTATGTGTAAGGCGCAGTATATGAAATAAGACCAAAGATGAACTGAAGGCAAGGATTATGGCAGCATTCACCAAGGTAAACAAGGAGACCGTCCAGAAGAGTTGCAGGAGATTTTGAAGCCGTCAGCAGGGCCTGGTTGAAGCGAATGGCGATTTTCTTGAATAAATTTAGACAAGATATTTTTCTTGAATAAATTTATTTCAAGATATTTTTATATATTTTTGTACAATTTTGGTAAATATATTTTTGTACAATTTTGTTAAAATATGTCAGTATTATTTTCAATTTATCCATCGCACCCTGTGTATGTATGTATGCATGTATATCTATCTATCTATCTATCTATCTATCTATCTATATATATATATATATATATATATATATAATATATACATATATATAATTTATTATATATATATATATATATATATATATATATATATATATATATATATATACACGCACATATGTCTGTGTCTGTATCATGGTAGTAGTACTATAATTTACTATAAATATATATACAGTGTAACCCGGATATAAGAGAGTTGTCGGGACCGGATAAGAAGTCTCTTATATCCGGG
The DNA here is from genome assembly GCA_963932145.1 of Acanthosepion lycidas. Lineage (NCBI taxonomy): Eukaryota > Metazoa > Mollusca > Cephalopoda > Sepiida > Sepiidae > Acanthosepion > Acanthosepion lycidas. Next base: position 62,057,201 of record OZ010583.1, read on the forward strand.
TTTCCCTTATATCCGGGTTTGCTCTATTTTTTTTAGGTAAGTATGGCTCTAATTTCGGGCCAGAGAAAATCTATCTTATATCCGGGTTTCTCTTATATCCGGGTTACACTGTATGTGTATTATGGAAGTACTATAATTTACTATACTACAATTGTGAAATTTCGTAGACATTTAGTACGTTTGATCTGGAATTTCTTCTGTTTACAGCGCTCTATGATTAATTCAGAAGCATTTGATTAAGTGCATTGACAATGAAGGAGAATATGTAGAAAAAGAAATAGCCGTTACGGAAAAGAATTGCTCCTTTCAAAATCTTATTGATGTACCTACATTTGTATATGTATATATAGAACCAAGAGACAAAGACAAAGAGAGAGAGAGAGAGAGCGTTTGTAGGAGAGAGAAAAGGAGCTTGAAAGCAAGAGAGCGTGAGAAAAAGAGAAAGAGAAGGTGTGTATGTATCATGAACAAAAGAATTTTTTTTTTAAGTACGACTCGGCACAAAGAAAGGAACAAGTGAATATTCATTGTGTATTGAAGATGAACCAATAACGAACTGACAACCGGTGACCAGGCGACAGCTGCAAACACGAAAGACGCCATTTGCTTTTGGCAGGTAGACCTGCTGATAAATCCGGTCTCCCTCACGCAAGCACGCGCACACTTATTAGGCAGGGACACGACACCTCTATACGTATAGACTGAGTATATATATATATAGATACGTTGTTTTCCTCTTTTGCTTGACTTGGTTTTTATTCTGCATATTTTATAACTTAATAAATTGCTTGTTTTTTCACCTGGTCCTGAAGTCGATGTTTTGCTTTTCAATTCTTTTACTTGCTGTACCCATAAGTAATGGAATTATGCATTTTTTAAATCATTTCACGGCAAGCAAGGCAAGAAAGCCACTAAGACACAAGGAGTTACTAAATGTGAGTATGAGAAAAAACAATTAAAAAAAAGAATATTAATGAAAGAGAACAAAAAAGAAAAATAGGAACAGAAATACATCTTCAATTTCTGAAGATTTTAACTTGACTGGGAAGCAAGAAATCCTGAAGAGAGTTCCACCGACGAGAAGTGCGAGAGAAGAAACTGTTAGCATAGAACCTACGGTCACATATAACCATTTTTCCGTGAAATGATGTGATCTTGCTGCCAATCTAATACTGCACTTAAATTCATAAAGTTTAGATACTATATACGAAAGTACATCTGAACTTTTTCTGACAGCAATATTCAAAGCCTGGGTGAATGGTAGACTTATAAATAAGATAGATTTGGGTGAGAAAAGTGAGAAAAATTATCCAGCACGACACAGTGAACCAACTTTCCTAGCAGCAAACCTATCAATTGATTCAAAGTAATATTTCGACATAATGTCAGCGGACAACGTTAGCCCAAGAAGGTACAACGAGTCACACTCCTGGAGGTTAACATAAGCCATGTTGATGGAAGACAGAATAGGTTCTCTCAGATGATTAAACGATACCAGTTTCGTTCTGGAGGTGTTAAAATTAACAAACTTTTCCTTGCGCTGGTTAACAATAGATTATATGTTAATTTTGAGATCAGTTGCCAATTTGACCTTATTGAACCGATGAGACTTAATAAACTTAAGTCAGGAGTAAATATATATCAAAATTATGCATATATTAGCCCTATTCTGTGATTAACGTCGGATTTTATTTCTGACCTCTGACAATTCCTTTCTCCACAATTTAAATATTAGGTTGGTGCAAAAATAACGTCAAAAACCGACACTATTTTTGCACCAACCTAATACATACAGGTGGCATGTTGATTTTTTTTTAAAGAAATTTTTCATCAAAACTAGCAAAATACTGCGGTTAAATAATCAAATTCCACTTTTAAGTTCTAATATTGCAATATCGATTTTTATTCTTTCACAGTTCTGTGAGCGGCCTTCACCTTGTTGTAAATAGGCAACCTCTAACGAAGAGCAGACTGCTGGCTCTGTAAGGAAAGGTGTGCCTCTGACATATTTTTGCACAAGTATTCTAGCGAAAGATTCAAAACTAAATTGATCTTATTTCTTTATCTGTTATTATGCTGTTGCCGTATATTGTTTCTTCTATGCCCCGTGTCCCTTTAGGACTTTGGCGAACATGGACCTTCACGATTTCCTGTCTTTTTGCTATCTCTCCTAAGCCCAGTTCTGCCAAACATTTGCACAAGCTTGTTAGATACTTATAACGAGATCAGCTGCTAATTTGACCTCATCGAAACGATTAGACTTACTATGGAGACAGGAGTAAATAGATCTGAAAAACTTCTCAAATGGAATTGGTAATATTAACCGTTTCCCTTCAAGGAAACATGTAACATTCATTGATCGAGAACCCAGTGCGTTTGTCGGTTGAAATTTATGTAATGTTTCTCTTAAAACAATTTTTCAGGAAAATAGGTTTGTTAAGTCCATTAACTGTTATCGCTCTTTCCACTACGGATGAGGATTTCTTTCCTAACCTTTTATTTGAAGTAGTGTGTAATTTTAATATCTTCATTATGTCATTATTTTCTTTACAAGTTACATGTGGTATCCATTAGTTGTTGCTTTTTTTAAGTCATCAAGCGACGTGGTTTTTGTTATTTGTTTGTGATTCTGTAGCAACAGTCCACAATGTTCAAAGAAGGATACCTTTTGCCAAGACCCATATACTTCACTCGCTCAAAGCCATTTAACCATTGATCTGAGAAAGCAGTTTAGATATTTCTGAACGTGTTTGGCGACATGCATGACATTCATATGAAAGCCTCTATCTGACGAGACTATTTAAGAATATGATTAGAGTTTTCAGGTTGATGTTTTGATTATGTAGCAATTTGTGGAGGTGGGAAAACTATCTCTATGTTCCTTTTCTCTTATATTAAATTTGTTATAACTGATCCATACACTGAGCTATTTTAGGTGTTTATTAATTCTACATCCTGATTTTTTTTTATGACGGATTCTGGGTTTGTGCCATCACTGCTTTCATTCCAATTCTATAGTTTCTGCATTGGAAAGGTTTATCATGAGTCCTTTCTCTTGAAATAATTAATATAGGATGTTGATTTTTTGTTAAAGATTATTCTTATCCCGTAAGTAAATACCCTATGTCGTCGGCATATCTCTGCCCTCTCCATCAGTATATTGGCCGCGGGAGGGAAAGCCATCTAGTTTTATTATAAACAAACTGTTCTTGAATCCTTATATTAGGTTGGTGCAAAAATAATGACGTAAAAATATCATTTTTTGACGTTAAAAAATACGTCAAAAATCGACATTATTACGTCATTATTTTTGCACCAACCTAATAGCAGAGAAACAGTTTCCTTACTATATCTGCCTTCATAGAACTCTACTTATCATCAAGAGATAAGTGTAAGAATACAAAGAGAATGGACGTGGTCTGTTCATAGTGTATTAAAACATTTTATATCCAGAGAACCAGTTGTGTAGACGTGCAACCAATTAAGTGGGGCTTTACTGCGCGTGTGCGAACAGGGACACTCCTTTAGAGGTACTCAATCATCAGTGAGACGTCATTATCAAAACCTATGCTTTGTCTTCCTGATTCTTGCAATAATAGAACAGGTAAATTCTTCTCGTTTTGCGCAGGGTATTGTTACACCCGTTACACGGCTGTCCGCCTCCATTATTCTTTGAATTTGACTTTTGAGACTTCTGGTTTTTTCCATAATTAAAATGGCTGCTGAAACACCTTGGATAAGATTAAGGATAATCTAAGAAATCAATTGACTGCTATCCCGAAAGAGGATCTTTCATAAACCCTTTGAAAAGTGGAAATGACAGTAGAAGAGGTCCTAAGGGCAGTATTTTGAAGGAGCTTAATTTCACCGAAGTTAAGCAACGTTGAGCACAGTCAGTACCAAGATAGGTGACCGCTTGGGAATACCAGGTAAGGTATATACCACCCGCACGTCTAGGCTGTAAGCCCAGACGTGCGGGTGGTATAATGGATAATGGCTTGAAATTGTTCATCAGATTACCAAGTTCCAATTCCCGTTGGGTTCGTTATATTCACTGACGTATGAATGCATCACTTCCTTCCCCATTCCCTCAGCAACCGGTTAATTGTAAAACATGTATCACTAAACTATTATGATCTCCCCACGCCACCCCCCACCAAAAAAAAAAATTCTTACGCTCTAAAAATAGTTTCTGTTTGTCTCAAGGTCCTCGAAAAAATCCAGAGACGGATAAGCAATGTGACTGGTCTTGATCTGGCATCTCGTCTACAGTCACTTTCTCACTGACGTGCCGTCGCTTCCCTCGGTCTTTTCTATAAATATTTTCTGGTAACTGCTCCGATGAGCTACATTCGCTGGTTCTCAAACTGCAGGAATTTAAGCGTGGTACTAGGTTGGCATCTCAGACCCACCCTTTCACTGTCGAAATGGTTAAATGTAGTCGTCTCTTCTACTCCAATAGCTCCATGTCTCGCACTTCCCGTCTGTGGAACTACTTTCTTCTTACTTGCTTCCCTGATAGCTGTAATCTTCAGTTATTCAAATGCAATGTCAATCGACATCTTCAGATGCCTTGATCTATTTCCCCGTCCTTCTCTTCATCCTTTCCTCTATCACGCCTCTTTACTCTTGCTCTCACTCTCCGTAACCCCTTGCGTGCTAGTGACACTCCCGCCTTGCTTGGGGTGAAATGCTTAAAAAGAAGAAAAAATAAAAAAAATTACTTGCAAAAGTTTGCAAAAGCCGGAGAAAATAAAACAATCTATCATTCTTCTTCTTCTTCTTCTTCTTCTTCTTCTTCTTCTTCTTCTTCTTCTTCTTCTATGTGCCACGTCCTTCCATGACGTAGGCGATCATAGCACTCCAAAACTTTCTATCTTCTGTGGCTATTAGCAGTTTTTATCTATTTTCTAATACCCCCTCCCCGGCCTCACGTTCCGCCATTAATTCACGGAAGTTCGTCAGGTAAGTTGTTCGCTATTCTCCCCTATCTCTCTTGCCCTCAATATGCCCCGTGAGGGTTAAATTTTCTAAGTCGCTTTTCTTCATTATCTCTCGAAGAAATTTCAATTGTCTTTTCCTAATTCTGATCATAAGTGTTTTTTATTACCATTTTCTTTAAGACATTTCGCTGCTTACTCGCTCCGTCCATGCAATTCTCAATATCCTTCTGTAGAACCACATTGCTGTTGCCCCTAGTTTTCTCCTCATTCGTGGGATATTGTCCAGTATTCACTCGGTTGGCTATTCTTCTGTTAATATGAATGCTTACATTCCGGACAGAATTCATCTTTTTGTGCTTCAAGTTACACTTGAACCGTAACATTTATAATTTATAATACGAAGTAGAAAAAAACCTGAAGGTGCTCCTAGACACAGCAGTAAAGGAACGCAAGAACGGACTTTGAAAAGAAAATCAAGCAATTAGACAAATTTAAATATCTGGAAAATGTCTTCACAGACGACAGAAAATTTGATACCGATATCAGAGAGCACAATAGGAAAACGAAAAATGCTTTCCAAAAGCTAAACAAAGTATTACGAAAAAAGAAAATTTCGTTAGAAACAAATAAAGACTAGTGAACTAATATCAATCCAATCTTTTGTAGCAGTGAATGCTAGATAATAACCTCAGTGATAAAGAAGAGATTTGAGGCAATAGAGATGCAACAAGTTCTACAGAAGGATACTGAGAATACGATGTAAAGAGCTTGGGTGCAACAATTGAGGTTTCAGGAAAATGAAAAGTCTGGACGATTCTAATTATAGTCAAAAAGAGAGAATTTAACTTTCTGGTACGCAGAATGAGAAAAGAGGGTTTGGAGAATTTGACACTCTCAGGACGGCCAGAGGTATGTAAGAAAATAGCGAGTAACCTTCCTAAAACAAGAACTGGGAGGGATAGTTAAGAGACAGACATTATCAAGAGCTACGGAGAATAGGAAGTTGTAGAAAGCCATGATCACAAAAATCTTAAAGGAATACGGCACATAGAAGAAGAAGAAAGGCATGAACCTTTCGTTTTATTGGGCTGACATTCTCGGCTGACATGAAGTGGAGAGACTATATTGAATCCATTCCTAGGTCAGCTGCTAAGAAAGTTGGTCCACTGTGTCATGCTAAATATTTTTTTCTCTAGAACCTATCTTAAACATCTATAAGTTAACCGCTCGTTCATTCTTCGAATATTGCTGCCACCTTTGGTCCGGTGCTCCTGCTGTATGTTTAGATATTTTTTATAAAATCTAAAGAAGAATCAGCAATATTATAAGTCCTGATCTGATATCTCGGATCCAGTCACTTTCTCCCTGACATAAGGTTGCTTCCCTCCGCCTTTTCTATAAATACTTTCATGATAATTATTCTGATGAACTTTCATCTATGGTACATCGACTTTATGAATTTAAGCGCAGTACTAGATTGGCAATAAGACTTCATCAATTTACAGTTGAATTGTCTAGATGTAACCCTAAGTTCTATGCTAAGAATTTCTTTTCTCGCACTTATCGCTTGTGGAACTCCCTTTTGTCTCCATGTTTCCAGCTAACATCGATCTTCAACAAATTAAATGTAATATCAATCATTATCTACTGCCTTCCTATTGTTTTCTCTCCTTCTCTAATTCTTTCACAGCTACTTACACCTTATGTACTATTGGCTTTAATGCCTTGCTTGGGGTGAATCCGATTTTTAAAAAAAAGTATTCATCTACCTTTACAGAATTTTCCTATTTAGAAAATGATAATGATGAAACCATATATTTGCAAGGATATTTTAATGTTCACATTCTATAAAACTCTTGGAATATTTTAACCCCGCATAAAATATCTTTTAAAAATCAGCATATTGACTGTATTTACTCAACATGTTTATGAGGAGTAGAATCAATAAAGTATGTTTACTTGAAACACGTATAGGAATACGGGGGTTTAATTTCCTATCTAACTGGAAGGTGTGTCTAAACTTGCCGTATGCTAATGTTAGCACATGTACGTTCTTGAAGAAAATGATGGCATCTATTGAAATCAATGCTTACGGAAAAGACACACAAACACACGAAAGATATATATATGTGTGTGTGTGTGTGTGTCTCTCTCTGTCTCTCTCTCTCTCTGTCTCTCTCTCTCTCTGTCTGTCTGTCTCTCTCCCTCTCTCTCTCTCTCATTAGGCTTATATGTAAACAAGCATGCTGCCTACACTGGCGGGTCTGGTACCTCATTTTGTCTATGCCCAAGCATCATCGTTGACTTGGTTACCGATATGGCCATGTCTGTCATTTTTCCTGCAGGCTCGTCAAACTGTTCTTCACCTATCGTTTCTTCGCCGCAACCTGCATCTTCAGAGGAATGTGCAAAGTCGTATCTCATTTGATACAGACCCCACACTCCAAACCAACTTCTTCAGCAGAAACTATAGCCAGTCCAGATGCCTGTAGATCTTTGGCACAACTTTCTAAAGAGAAGCTTATGTCAGGTTACAGTTTATGTTCTGTACAACCATGACTATACATGTACTTTTAAAATCCACAATATTGCCTTCCCTACTCTCACGGAAGGAGAACAAGATTTTACAACCATCAAAAAATATAATTTAACAATAAAAAATCTTTTGGTCTCTCTTCTTAATGATAATAACATAAAAATGTTGACAATAAATTTAAATATTCTTCTCTTCAGACCGAAGGTTTTGTCGGTTTAGAAGAGATGTATAGTTCAATAAATATATTCATGATATAAATTATAACCGAAATGGATTTTTAATGATTGTCTTTACCTATTATTATTATTATTATTATTATTATTATTATTATTATTATTATATTGCTCTCTTACTTACTCATTCGATTACTTTACTCCTTGGAATTATCCCTACCAATTACCAATTGGTATTATAAGTCTACCATTCACCCAGGCTTTGAATATTGCTGTCAGAAAAAGTTCAGATGTACTTTCGTATATAGTATCTAAACTTTATGAATTTAAGTGCAGTATTAGATTGGCAGCAAGATCACATCATTTCACGGAAAAATGGTTATATATGACCGTAGATTCTATGCTAACAGTTTCTTCTCTCGCACTTCTCGTCGGTGGAACTCTCTTCAGGATTTCTTGCTTCCCAGTCAAGTTAAAATCTTCAGAAATTGAAGATTTATTTCTGTTCCTATTTTTCTTTTTTGTTCTCTTTCATTAATATTCTTTTTTTTTAATTGTTTTTTCTCATACTCTGTCACATTTAGTAACTCCTTGTGTCTTAGTGGCTTTATTGCCTTGCTTGCCGTGAAATGATTTAAAAAATGCATAATTCCATTACTTATGGGTACAGCAAGTAAAAGAATTGAAAAGCAAAACATCGACTTCAGGACCAGGTGAAAAAACAAGCAATTTATTAAATGATAAAATATGCAAAATAAAAACCAAGTCAAGCAAAAGAGGCAAACAACGTAGCTATATATATATATATATATACATATATATATATATATATATGTGTGTGTGTGTGTGTGTGTGTGTATGTGTGTGTGAGTGTGTGTGTGTGTTTGTATATATATATATACATTAAGAAATGGACAAAATCCGACAATTTATTTATTAAAGACATTTTTTTATGTTTAACGTTCTTTTTATAGACATAAAAAATGTCTTTAATAAATAAATTATCGGACTTTGTCCATTTCTTAATGTATGACGTCTTTTGTTTACATCTGATACGCCATGAGCAGTTATGAATGTATGAGATTCATGGAAGATTGAAGTTTATAAGCAGTAAATTCGACCATGCCAAACGAACGCTCCTTTGTGGCTGAATCGGTTAGGCACGCCCGGCTAAATGGCGGTTCCGTATAGGATGCAGGTTCGAATCCTGTCAAAGGACGAATATTTTCTATGAAAATTTCTCGGACATAATACTGTTTATTATAAACAGAGCATTTACTTAAATACTTGTATCTATAAAAAGAACGTTAAACATAAAAAATGTCTTTAATATATATATATATATATATATATATACATATATATATATACACACACACACACACATATATATATAGAGAGAGAGACAGAGAGAGAGCGAGAAAGGGTGTTCCAATAACTTGGACCGATTTTAAATGTGAATTAATTTTAAGCGTCTAATGATTTATTTTCTTTTTCTTTCAGTTTGCCAGACATTTATTTTTCACACATAATTACCATGACTTAAATAACATTGTTCCAATATAAAAATAAATAAATTCTCACTAATAACACTGATTTAGATCGTTGTCACTGCCTTCTTAATGACAGCCATCTGTCTCCATTTCATAATGATCTTTAACAATACCATCGGTCATTTCCATTTTATTATCGGCTGCCTCAATCCTCAACTATTATTATTATTATTATTATTATTATTATTATTATTATTATTATTAAAATGCCTTAAAGTGAACGTAATCTTCGCCTTTCTGTTGATTTTTTTTCTTTATGATAGCCTTCAACTAGTGCATTTCCCTTTCTCTCTTCTTCTCTCTCAGTCTACTTGTTCCATTCTATCTTCCTCTCTCTTTGCTAGTTTTTTCCTTCTCCTCGACCATATACTCACTCACTGTATAGAATCTAATTTCTCCCTAATTGTTTTACCTTATTTCTCCACCCCTTCTCTCTCTTTCTCTCTCTTTATCTCTCTTCGTATTCTATCTTTTTTAACCGTGTCCCCTTTTTCCCTATTCATTATTCTTATTGTTTCTCTTATGTTTTCTTCCCATGACGGCGCCTAATTCAGTCTTACCTTCATATCCGGTCTTCCCTTTATTTAATCATTTCACCCCAAGCAAGGCAATAAAGCTACTAAGTGGCAAGGTGGGTTACTGGGTGTAAAAGAATAGGAGAAAAAGAAAAACATAAGGAGAGAGAACACTAAAAGAGCCGGAATTAAGAGGACAGAAGAAAAATATTGACATTTGTTATATACTGTACCTCTGAACACTAATGGATATGTCCCAAACCTCATAAATACATTGGACACTATTGTAAGTGGGGATAATATGTTGTCTAAGTAGTCCACCACTAGCAGTGGCTTACATACTTCACGCCGCTGGCCAGCATTGTATTTCGTTGATGTTATAAAGATTACCATTTCATTTCCAACCTCCGTTTTAGTTAATCCTCATTTAGTAGACCTTTCTAGGTTACAACATTGCATTTAAATTTTTGAAGATAAAAGTTGACTGGGAAGCAAGAAGCCAGAAGAGAGTTCCACAAGCGATACGTGTGGGAGAAGAAATTGTTAGCATAGAACTTACGGTTGCATTTAGCCATTTGAATTGTAAAATGATGAGACAGATCTGCTAATATAGTATTGTGCTTAAATTCGTAATGTCCAGATTTCAAGGAGGAAAGCTGGTCAGAAAAATTACAATGAAAATTGTTCCTCTCTCTACTTTTTCATAACTTTACTTTTCTTCTTTCATTAAACGTAACTTTTCTTTGTCCTTTGTATCACGATATAAATATCGACCTTCTTTTACTCTTACATACGTACAAATACATACATCAGTGAGTTCGTAGTCTAACAATGAGCCCACCTACGGAGATCAGAGTAGTCTCTGTGCATACGATGAAGTGGTACAAACAATATATATATATATATATATATATATATATATATATATATATATATATATATTTAATGAAAAACATACCACTTTAAGGAACCATTACAATAATTTATTTCACCAAAATCCTTTTAAAGGACTCCGGATCATCAGGTAACAATTTTGGTGAAATAAATTATTGTAATGGTACCTTAAAGTGGTCTGTTTTTAATTAAATATTAGCTCTGGATTCACATTGAGCTCTCAGGATTTCATCCTCCTTGGAATTACCCATACGGTTAACCAAGTTCTTTGTAACTTAACTATATATATATATATATATATATGTGTGTGTGTGTGTGTGTGTGTGTGTGTGTGTGTATGTGTATGTATATATATATATATATATATATATGTGTGTGTGTGTGTGTGGTGTGTGTGTGTGTTGGGATAAACATTCGGGTTATTATTACTAGATTTTAGATAAAAGAAAATATCAAGGCAGTTAATATACTAAAGAAATATCGAGTGGGGTCTTATATACCTGTGGGGTCTTATATGCCTTTATATTGTACTAATATCTTATATACCTTTATATTGTACTAAATGAATGCATCACGCTTGAGCTAAACTTGATGCAGTTGATGATGTTTGCAGTCCCGTGAGTGTTTACTTAGAGAATTGAACGGTTGAAATAGACTGGAAGTTTTAAAATACATTCCCATTTGAGCAATATGCATAATTTTACGAGTTTCCATATTCAGTATTATCGTCTGTCTACGCAATGACATATTCTTCTTCTTCTTTTCCTTTTCCTCTTCCTCCTCCTCCTCCTCTCCTTCTTCTTCTTCTTCTTCTTCTTCTTCTTCTTCTTCTTCTTCTTCTTCTTCCCATTTGAGCAATATGCATAATTTTACGAGTTTCCATATTCAGTATTATCGTCTGTCTACGCAATGACATATTCTTCTTCTTTTTTCCTCTTCCTCCTCCTCCTCCTCTTCTTCTTCATCTTCTTCTTCTCCTTCTTCTTCCCATTTGAGCAATATGTATTCTTCTTCTATGAGTCGTGTCCCTTCAAGACGTTGGCGATTATGGATCTCCACAATTTCCTGTTCTTTGTAGTCTATATTAGATATTCTCTCTTTCTTATCTCTCCTAAACCATGTTCTTCTATCCATTTACTGAACCTTACTAATTATGTTATGCGTTGTTTTCTCACCTAATTATGTTTTTCCTTGTTTTCATCACTCCTGTGGCGTTAGGAATTCAAGGAGAAGCGACAAGTCCATCCGAAATTTCAAGAAAACTTGAAACACGTCCTTGGCTTTGCTTAAAAAACAGATGCAATTTAAATCGATAGTATGTTAAATATAGTCGCCTAGGTTAGGCAAGTAGATACCTCAGATGCTGAAATTTAAAGAAATATGTAAAATTTAAACTTAAGCGAGCCTGTATCTTTTACTGTTTCTCGATGTAAAATTATAAGCGGCGTTTGTTGTATTCCTTTCCCCGCTTCGTGTATATAGGACGCCATCATTGAAACGATTACCTATCTGAAGAAGTTCTTTCGAGGGCCAAAAAATTCATTATTTTTTATTTTGTCAACCAATTATTCAAGGCATTGTTTACAATCTTATCTCGTATACCATTATCAGTGTGTTGTTTAAATTCGGTTAGGTACTCTGCGTACCCTAGGTAACTACTGCTGTAGATTAACGCGACTCTGAATCCGTAGACATATTGGAATCACCAAGGACGCATCCCAAAAGCTGAGCAGAGTATTGCGAGACAGGAAGATTTCTTTGGTAACAATGAAAAAAATACTGATCTTTACATGACATCTGTCCTTCTTTACGCCAACGATTTCCCCAATGAAAAAGAGACTCGAACCGACGTAGATGTGGTTCTACAGAAGGATGCTAAGGATATTATGGACCGAGCATGTGAGCAACGATGAGGTCTTAGAGAGGTTGCAAACAAGCAGAAGACTCATACTTAACATCAGAAAGAGGCAGCTGAAGTTTCTGGGACACATAATGAGAAAGGACAGCCTGGAGAATTTCCTCCTCACAGATAGAATAGATGGAAAGAAAGACAAAGGAAAAGAATGCCTGACATACTTAGCGGGCTTAAGCAAGTGGATGACAGAACGTTTTCTGGGAGAGGTAGCAGAGGGAAGGAACTTGTTGAGAGCTGCAAGGGATAGAAAAAGGTAGAGAGCCATAAAGGACATGGCACATAAAAAGAAAGAAAGAGCCTGTATCTTTTACTGTTTCTCGACGTAAAATTATAAGCAGCATTTGTTGTATTTCTTTCCCCGCTTCGTGTGTATAGGACGCCATCAATGAAACAATTACCTATCTGAAGTTCTTTCGAGAACTAAAATAGTTTATTATTTTTTATTTTGTCAACCAATTACCCAAGGCATTGTTTGCAATCTTGTCTCGTATGCCGTTATCAGTGTGTTGTTTAAATTCGATTAGGTACCCTGCGTACCCTAGGTAACTACAATTGTTCTAGATTACGCTGCGCTTAATATAATTCTTTCCATATACATAATCATTCTGCATGTTTTAACTCGTGTCGCTTTTACTTCTCTCACTTTCATTTCTTTCTTTTTTTTTTTTTTCTACTTTTTTTTTCTGATTCTGTTCTTTTATTGTTTACCGATTTTGATTCTCCGTGTGTTTTTCTTCATACATTCAACATAATCTTTAGATTTTTTTTATAATTAACCACAAAATCTCCCTCTCCGCGCCAATCCTGCGAAAAATTTGATGAATTTATATTTTTATTTTTATTTTGTTCGATTTCATTTTCTTTATCCTTATTCTTTTCAACACTAATCTCATTTTTTTTCACCTGTTTTGATGCATTTTTCTTGCTTTTTCAAACTAACGTCAAGAGCTCCAAAACGGGAAATTGAACACAAGGAAAAACAAACAAACAAACAAACAAACAAAAAACCCACAGATCAAACAATCACATGTACTTCAGGGGGCGCCACTAGTCACCATTAGAAATCCGCTTGCCTTCTTTGACAACGGCGAGCGCCATCTTGGCGTCTTCCAACGATCCATCCTATTCGGCTACTTATAGGTAAAAAGCGCCATTCTTACTAGAGTAGATAGAATTCGATCCATTTAAACCCAGCGTCCTTGAGCTTGGATAAAAATAAATAAATAAATAACCGATGCACAAGCTCAACTTTTTATTATGAATACCTTTATGGTATTTTCCTGTTTTCATCCAATTTTTTTTTCTTCACAAACCAATTGATCTTTCTTTGGCTTACTTTTATCTCGAAGATATTTCCTTTATTCTCCATTTTCGTCCCTATATTTTTCTTTCCAACTAGTTTACTTTGCTTTTAATTACCTTACATATTTTATTTACCTTATGTCTTGTCTATTTTTTGGCTTCTATGTATCTCTTTCTCTTTGAATGATTTATCAGATGAATGATTCTAATCAGTAGATCGACTTTGCCTGATCAACTTATTTATTTCATAAGTGTTAGTATTATCTCTAAAGTATTACAGATGAGAAAATCACAGTACACAGATATCTAAAGAATGGTGGTTATATTTTTTTTTTCAAATTCATTTTCTAGGTATTTCCACTGCCTGCCTAACTTTGGTTCCAAGGGGTTGTGTGGCAACCATATTTCTCTACAAAACGTTTTGAAAAAGCTCTTTTATCCGTAAATCTTGGTAAGCACAAATGGTCGATAATCAATTCGTTTAGTCCCAAATCCGTTTCTAATTTGTTTCCTTTTCATTTATTCGTCTTCTATTAAAAGAAGATTGCTTAATTAGGTTGATAAAAGTTGTTTTCGCTCTAACTAATGAACTAAAGCCATAAACAGTGAAAGACAACGGTGTTAAAAATGGTGTCTACGCTCTTTCCTTTAGTTAAATAATCGGGGACTTTTTTTTGAGAAGACAATGAAATCTAGTCTATTTTGTATTTTGAAATTCATTTTTTAAGTAAAATAGAATTTTTTCATCTCAAATTATTTGTTATTTGTATAAATGTGAAATTTAGCGTGTACACGTTTTTAAGTAAACATTCCTGTTTTCTTAAATAGCAAAATTAATGTATTATTAAAACTTTCGATCACTAGGCCGGTAAATATTAATTTCATTTTTTAAAAAAAGCATTGATGCCTACTCAAATATGTGTAACCAATAAATATAATGTCTATACAAATAAATAGTGTAGGATTTAAAAAAAAAGTTAATTAGTTACAATTTAATTTGTTTATGTTTCGAGTAAATAAGTATAGTAATTGAGACTTTCGTTGTCCCCACGGTTTCTCGTGGCTTAATGGTAAAGCACATTTGGTTCTAAAGTGGTTTTCCTGTTTTAAATATTAATGTACGTTCGATTCTTGCCGAAATGCGCTTTTTTATTATTATGATTTTTCGACTTCTGAGCCAGTAGACATTAATTTTATTGTTCAAATAATAGGGATGTCGACTTAAACATACCATTTGTCGCTGGCAGAAACGAATTAAGAAATCGACTTAGGATAAAATAAAAAAAATTCCAAATAAATTTGAGGGAAACTTTTCCGTAACCCTTCACATAATAATTTTCTTTCTTTCTTTCTTTCTTTCTTTCTTTCTTTCTTTCTTTTATGGAATCTCCTAGCACGACCCGTCCCCTTTTTCCTATAAATAAATTATTATGTCTTCTTTTTCTTCTTCTTGTCGTTTCCCTTCATAGTGTGGTCGATCAACCCTCTCCACAACTTCCTGATTTCTACAGATTCTATATTCCGTGGATACACTTATTTTAGCAGGTATCTCTACTGTTTAAACAGGGAAATAAATGTATTATCAAGAATTACAATATCTAGGCCGGAAGATATTAATTCACTGTTTAAAAATAGGGATGTCTACTTAAATACATGTACCTACTAAATATAACGCTTATAATGTTAATTCATTTATAAAGTGGAGAGGATCGATCCATAATAGTTGGACTTGTGTCTGGAAAAACCTTTGTTATTTTAAGAAAGGTTGTTAATGAAATATTCTGTCGCAAAAATAAGAATTATTCTTTCAATCAAAAATATGTTTCGGCTTGAAATAACGCCCAAACGGTCGATAAGCCGTAAAAAAATCAGTTAATTAATATTAATTATTCCTGCAAATAGTATCGAAAGTTTTTTTTGTTTGTTTGTTTTTTTTATCGGTATCACCCCATGCAAGGTAGTAAAGCCACTAAGATACAAGGTGTTACGGGGTGAGGAAATATTAAGAACAGAAACATTACTAATAAGTTGCAAGAGAAAAGAGTAATCAGGAGGACATTAGATATCGATTGATATTGTATTTAAATTTTTGCAGATTAAAGTTGACCTTAAAGCATGGAGTCGGAAGGGAGTTCCGCAAGCGAGAATTGCGAGAAAAGAAACTGTTAGCATAGAACTTATGACTACATCTAGCCAGCTCAACTGTAAATTGACGAGATCTCGACGCCAGACTAGAACTGCGCTTACATTCATAAATTCTAAGTATCATAGCGAAGTTATCATGAATGTATTTATAAAAAAAAAAGGCAAGGGGAGATAACCTTGTACATTTTTGTTTTTTGGGGGGGCATCTTTATTTGATTTTCTACCTGTGACAAATCAACGGCCATTTACTCGTCGTAGCATTTAAGCAACAATGGTGGCAATCGTTCAACAACTAAATTACAAGAACTATCGCTAATAACTTACTTAATTCGCATTAGATGAATAAAACGATTGTCAGACTAAATAAAACAATAAGTGGAAAAGCTATGTTTATCCAATTACAACAACTGGATAAAATCTACTCTTATTTATTATCTGACTTAGTTTCTCGTACACAATCTAAATCTGTTTTCCGTTGGATTTACTGATAATAATCCCATCAGTATGGATTATTTTCGTATTAAAACATTTACTATTCATATAATTATCGAAATCTTTGTCATTATTTTTTGTAGCTGCTTCATGTGCTTGTAGCGTAGCGATTATCAGCGTAAAAATATGATTGGAGGGTCGAGTCTAAGATACAACTGAACCCTGTTCATTCGCCTTGGAAAGGTATGTATTCATCTCCCCACTCCATCATCACCACCTATTAAAGTTAATAACAGCAGAGAGTAGACGTCATTCCAGCTTTGGTTGGGAAAGTCTGCAGGAAGGTCACTTCTGAATTCAAAACCGGTTGTGTGTGAATCTTACATCTCAGTCCCACTTGCTACAGTAACCACAACGGCAACACTAGGCGTGGTGAGGCTCTGTGGCTCTGTGCACTTCAGGAGAGTCTATACGAGTTACACACATACGATCATATCAATGAACTAGTATTTTCCGCTCTTTTTTGCTGTTGAAAGCAATGTATATTGGTCTCTACAGCAAATACGAAACAAAACCATATCTAATGTGTGATCATGCACGTACACGGCGTGAATAAAGATAATATTTATCCATTCACACAGGTTTTCTTAGACTTCAAGGCGTGTCTCTGTGCCTAACTAGATACACATGTTTGCGTGTCTGTGTGCGTAGTAAGTGAACAGAATAATAAATACTATATAAGCGATAAAATAATATATACACTACATATACAAAAGTTTGAAGAAAACACCAGAATTAGCAAAGGATATGAATTTGACAAAAGAGTTAAAAAAGCAAAAAAAAAAAAAAAAAAAACAAAAGCTAAACAAAAACAAACAAACAAACTAAAATGCTCTTAGAATCATTGAAAAAAAAGAATGGAATAAATTATCAAACTTATATTGTTAGAAACTTTTGCAACGAATGCCAAGACTTTGTGCTGCAGTAATCAAGGCTAAGGGAGGATATTTTGATGAGAGCAAAATTGAATCATTAATTTTTTTTTCTCTTTTTGCCGTAATAAAATTTCTGATAGAAATCATGTCACACGTTTTTTTTTTAATCATGTATAATAATTTTCTCTTATTTAAATTACAAAACAGTTAGGGGCCAATTTAAAAAAATATATCAGAGATGGCCTCAAACTTTTGAACATTTTCTACATAATTTACGTCCAGAAAAAAAGAAAATTATATGAACACGAGAAAAATTAAAAAACTTAACCGCAGTACCTTGCCAATCGTTTTTAATGAAACTAATATATATATATATATATATATATATATATATATATATATATATATATATATATATATATATATATATATATATATTAGGTTGGTGCAAAAGTAATGACGTAATAATGTCGTTTTTTGACGTATTTTTAACGTCAAAAAACGACATTATTACGTCATTATTTTGCATCAACCTAATATATATATATATATATATATATATATATATATTAAACACATTTTACGGAACCGCTATTTAGCCCGTATAGGATGCAGGTTCGAATCCTGTCAAAGGACGAATATTTTCTATGAAAATTTCTCGGACATTCAGGCCGGTAAATGTTATTTAATACTGTTTATTATAAACAGAGCATTTACTTAAATACTTGTATCTATAAAAAGAACGCTAAACATAAAAAATGTCTTTAATAAATAAATTGTCGGACTTTGTCCATTTCTTAATATATATATATCTGCATCTATGTCTGTGTGTTTGTGTGTGTAATTATTACAAGTAAAAAGTTTATCACTTAGCTGATTGATGCATCTCGACTCCAGAGTTTCGTAGATGGATCCTCCGGGAATCACAGGGATATATATATATATATATATATATGCTTCATTAAAGACGATAGACAAGGTACTACGATTAAGTTTAAGTGTGTAGAAACTGTCCAAATGTTCTGTAATTCCGAGCGCTATACTTTTAGCCATTATCATTTAATTGGGTGTGTGGGTTGTGTGTATGTTTTTAAAGATGTTTTATTTTCCGAACATAGCACACTGTAGCCGCATTCGTTGTTAATATTATTAAGTATTGGCTTTTTCTTTTTTTTATTATTAAGCCTTAATTCTCATATTATTAGAAAATATCTATGCAGATGATACCACAGTTTACAGGCGCCTTCCAAAAATTAAAAACAGAACCAGACCATTGATTTTTCCTCCTACCTTGCTCTAATAGCTGAATGGCTGAAAAACTGCTCATAACTTCCGTTATCTTCAAATACAATAAGCTGGTATCATCATCATTAAGCAGATCCTGACATTTCTCCAGTCCTATGAACGGCACTCTCGAAGAGGCTCCTTACTTTGAACGTCTGTTGGATGTCAATTTCACTCCAGATCTCAAGTAGAACTCATATGTATGATCCATCGCTAAATCCTGCTAGGAGAAAGGTTGGATCCTTATAGCACTCCAGAAACTACTTGATCCCACTTGCCATGCTTTACAAAAATTAGCTCACACGCAACGTCACAGGCCTATCGATATTTCCATGGCAAATGTTCGGATGAGCTCTATTCTTAGTGTCGCCCGCTCTCATACCTCTGCAATCAAAATCCTCCAGGTCTGAATCGATCTCCATTCCTTACGTATTCCACTAGTTAGAAGAATGCTCTATTCAGCCTCCTCCTAACAAGTGCAACTTTGACGGTCAGGCTCTCGCGTGGAATCTTCCCGAACATTACAATGATAACCTCTACAAGTTTAGGAACATTTGCTGTATATTCTTCATATCCTCTTGGCTTCCTCCCGTAACGTCCATTTAGGATAAAAAGGATTCCAATAGGGCCAATGTTTTATCTGTAGAAATCTAATCCTAGGTATGACGACAAACTACATCCGGCAGCAAGGCCTTTGATCGGGAGTTTGGAAGGGTTTAAGGAGCGCGGAACCACCTCTTAATTGATGTTGCTTCCAGGTCCACCCTTCCCCGGGGGTGGTAGCATTTGATATGGTCCCAGCTATGGACAAATAGTGAACTCCTAAACAAAAACAAAGCCGTATGGAAGTATAAACACACCTATTTATAGTGAAATTACCAACAATACCTATTTATAGTGAGAGGCTTTATTTAGGAAAAAAAAACATGAAATTTCGACATGAAGTGACCAGTGGGTTGATATACCGTAAAGCAACAACAACAACAACAAAAGCGCAATACGAAACATCCACCTGACAATAATTTCAAATTTACAATCGTTTAAAGTTACCGAAGACTATTGCACAGAATCTTATATATATATATATATATATATATATATATATATATATATATATATATATATATAGTTATTTTTTTAAAAATGAATCATATTTTTAAATAATTATATTTTATGCTCTACTTTTGTATCGAGCACTATTTTTAAAAAATAATAATAAAAATACTAAAGAACTTTGTATTATTTACCTAACGAGATTTTTCCTATTTTCTATATATTTTTACACACACACACACACACACACACACATACATATATATATATATATATATATATATATATATATATATATATATATATATATATATATATATAAGTATAAAAAATCCAATAAATCCATTTAGGTTATAATTTTCTTTAAGGGCTGAAAAAGTTGTTCAGCCTTTAAAGAAAAAATTATTTCTAGGTCACTCTATCGGCTCATATTTAATTCTTCCTTCTTTCCTTTCTTTTCTTTCCCTCCCTCTCTCACTCTCTCCTTCTCTCTCTCTCCCCACATTTTTTTTAAACTTTATATTGAAATTTTTATTTTTCTTTCTTCCTCTTTTAATATATATTTTTTCTTTTTTCTTTCTTTTTTCCTGTTACCTATGTCTGGACAAAGTGATTCCATTTCTTAAAAAAACCTTCGGTCTGAAGAGATGAATATTTGAATATATTCATGAAATAAATTATAACCGAATGGATTTTTCAAAATTGTCTTTACTTATTATTATTATATTGCTCTGTTACTTACATTGAGCTCTCTCTAGATTAAAATCCTCGGGATTATCCCTACCAATTAGCGATTAATATATATATATATATATATATATATATATATATAAACTTTTCACCTAAGCAAGGTGGGAGTGTCACTAGTACGCAAGGGATTACAGAGAGTAGGGGGCAAGAGTAAAGAGGCGTGAAAGAGGAAAGGATGAAGCAAAGGACGGGGAATAGATCACGGCATCTGAAGATGTCGATTGATATTGCATATGAATAGTTGGAGATTATAGCTGTTAGGGAAGCAAGTAAGAGGAAGGGAGTTCCACAGACGAGAAGTGCAAGTCATGAAGCGATTGGAGTAGAAGAGAAAGCTACATCTAAAGGTTTCGACAGTGAGAGGGTAGGACTGAGATACCAACCTAGTAGCACGCTTAAATTCATGCAGTTTGGGAACCAGCGAAAAATGACATATTTCGTCCTCCGAATATTTTCTATGAAGATTTCTCGGACATTCAGGCCGGTAAATGTTATTTAGGATAGTTTATTATAAATAGAGCATTTACTTAAATATTTGTATCTATAAAAAGAATGTTAAACATAAAAATGTCTTAAAATAATTGTCGGACTTTGTCCATTTCATAATGTGTGTGTGTGTGTGTGTGTGTGTGTGTGTGTGTGTGTGTGTGTGTGTGTGTGTGTGTATATATATATATATATATATATATATATCTCCGGCTGATACCAATTCAGTCGGGTTTCGATCCGAGCTAGAGGCAACCGGATGTCTAGACACACTGATGAGCTGTGAAACAGCGAAACAGTCTGTCTGTGGATGACGTTATATTGGCTCCTGAAATAAATATTAATTTCAGTTGAGCTCTCTAGGGAGTAGGTTTGGGTTTGTAAACAGTGACTATTATAGCTTATATATAGCGAGACTCTTCGCATAGCGAATCGAGTCACTGTCAGTCACTGGGCGTGTTTCTAAAAATAAATACGCTAAAAATCCACCAGCTTCCCTGCCGTGCGCCGACTGCTTAGCGGTAGAATCTCCGGCTGATACCAATTCAGTCGGGTTTCGATCCGAGCTAGAGGCAACCGGATGTCTAGCCACACTGATGAGCTGCGAAACAGTCTGTCTGTGGATGACGTTATATATATATATATATATATATATATACTTTCACAGAAACTTTTCGGTATCCCCGCGAAATATAAATTTGCATCATTTTTTGCGTGTTTTCTTCTTTAAAAAAATGATCAAATGATCAGGAGCAGTGACTTTATTCACAGTATTCCTATTTCAATTTTCTCATTAAACGCTATACGAAAAAATAATCAAATAAATTACATTTAAAACATTTTTTTTAAATTATTTCAGAAACAAAATTTTAGACTTAAAATCTTGTCACGTTTTAGAATCTTTCTATTGTTTTGGGAATTTTCCTAATTTATTTGATTATACAAGCACAAGATTTCTTTAATGTGTTTAGCAGTGGGCTTCATCTATTCTTTGGCGATAATGATTTAAGTGATATGTACAGAGACTTACTCTTCTATCTAAATTCTTGTTTTCTTTATTTTATCATTTCATCCCAAGTAAGGCAACAAAGCCACGAAGACGAAAGTAGGACTACTTAGTGTGAAATAATATAAATAATAGAAAAATATTATTAAGGAGCGAGAAAGATAAAAGAACAGTAATTAAGCAGACAGAAGTTAACGATTGACAATGCATTTAAATTTGTGAAAGAATAAAGTGGTTTGGAATGCAAGAAACCAGAAAAGAGTTCCACAAGCGCGAACTGAGAGAGAAGAAACGGGTAGCATAGAACTTGCGGTTTCATCTAGCCATTTCAGATGTAAACTTTCTGATTTACTAAAACGAATTAAATAAAAAACAAAACAAAAGTAAATCCTTGTATCAAAAGTAAATCCTTGTATCAAAAGTAAATCCTTGTATCAAAAGTAAATCCTTGTATCAAGTATATTTTGTATCATGTTTTGTCATGTTTTAGAACAACATAAAACAGCATCTTTTCCAAATGTTCGATATTTTAGTAGCCATATTATTTTTTTAGAAGTATGCAGCATATGTCGACTGCAATTGCTACGTGAAATATTTCTCTGCAAGACTGACTTGCTAACTAGTACTCAGAGAGGTAGCGTTCTTCTAAAATTATTAATAAACTTCTTGGTTCAACCAGTGATGTTCGAACGTTCGAATACTTTATGAAGAGACGTCTATTTACTAAGTTTAACCTAGTATGGTATAAGGTCATACGTGTAGTGCTCCCAGTGAAGCTCAAACTCAATATTCAGTTCATCTTGCTAAATCTTAGCAGACGGTAACTCAAATGTCATCAACTAACACCAATTGTAATGATTTACCTTGAAGCCATTCCTCACTTAACGACCTGGATCAGTCGCTAAAAGGGATGATAACTGAGTGAGAAATTATACCTGTCAGCTATTTCAAGCATGATATGCGTATAATGCGCTTGTGTTAAACAGAATTTTGTTCTTTCGTTTAAATCCGTAAATTTGTTTTGTTCATCCTAAGTCTTGAAAAAATACTAAGATTCACTATTTTTTATGAATATCGTTGAATGCGTTAAAATTATTCAACATTTTAACAAGAAAAATCTCACGTTGATTTTAAACATTGCCGCAAAACATTGTTGATTTATTTAAGATGAAAGGATTTATTATGACATGTCTTTAATTCGCATTTAGTTTAATTTTTTCTAGTTCAATTGTTCACCTGAATATGACCCATTATTGTAGCTTAGGTTACAATAAAATTTCTATTTTCTATAACAACTACCTTTTGAGATGTAGTAGAGTGTGTGTGTGTGTGGGGGGGGTAACTGTAT
The DNA here is from genome assembly GCA_963932145.1 of Acanthosepion lycidas. Classification (NCBI taxonomy): domain Eukaryota; kingdom Metazoa; phylum Mollusca; class Cephalopoda; order Sepiida; family Sepiidae; genus Acanthosepion; species Acanthosepion lycidas. The sequence goes on from OZ010583.1 coordinate 62,080,471, forward strand.
CACAGATTTGGAGGCCCCCGTATCATAAATTCGGGGATCCCCGTATCATAAATACGGTGGGGTCCTAAAAGACTCTTACACCGACCCTGATTGAATATATCCATCGAGTTTTCCAAACTGCGAATAAACATCCCCAAATATAGCAGCTGCAGAGGTAAAATTATTCGAAATCAAGTTTGTATTTAGATACATTGTATTTATTCTCAATTTTTCTAGTTGAATTGTTCACCTATATTGCATATAATCCATTATTGTACATAATTAGGTTACAATAAAATATGTATTTTATATGAATATTACCTTATGAAAATTGAGATGTAGAGTCTTGAGAGTAGCTTCCTCAAAGCAGCAATTCACGGAAAGAAGCTGCTCGAGTGGAACTTACATCTCATCAATGGAACACGAAGAGAATGAAAATGGTCGCTACAATGTGTGCATTACAGGTTTTAGCCGTGAATGTTAGAACTAAAGGATGTAGTTCATCTGGAACTTTTCATAGATTTGGGAGGGGCACAGATTCGGTGGGGGCCCACAAGACACTTACACCGGCTCTGTCGTAGTGTATCTAATAAACAAATTCGAAAATCAGCTCTATATTCTGTACATTACTTTGCTTTGCATACTATAAATTCAGCACAGGTAAATTTTAATTTATTTTTCACTTTATTTTGATTTATTTTCGACAAAATGAAAACAACCACAGTCAAAGATTTCGTACAACGTACAATGTCGACTGGCTGGATTTATATTTTATTTTATAAGATTTTATAGCTGGTTCGGGGGTGCCGTCAAAACAGGTATGCTGTTAAAAGAGAAGTAGTTGTATATACATTAAGACTAATAACCTTATCTTCTTTTCATTTCTGACGTTCGCCCTCCAGCCTTCTTCAATTGTCTGTCGGTCCGGCTATCTCAGGGAATTTCTAACTGAACGTTTTATTTAATCAATGGCGGTAGATTGTTTTCGTACGGCTCTCCATTTCAGTTATTGTTCACCTTGTCTGCAGTGACATGCAGAGGTTTGGTGATGCCCGGGGCCAACTCATCGATTTAATACCCCTAAGATTCAAGTAGGCGGTGGCTGTAGGGTTTAGTACGGAGAAATGTGAGAAAGGAAGACATTTTAAATATGTAAAAACAGATAAAACCTGAAATAAACACTTTATTCAAATTAAATATAAACTTTGATTAGATGTCCCAACGAGATGGATGACCGGGGCCGTCGCATACTCTGCACTCCTGTGCGTTACTGCTTGTTTGTCGTAGGTTAAATAAAGCGTTCAGTTTGAAATCCCCTGAAGGTTAGGCAGGGCACAATGACTTGGTTGTAACCTAGGGAAGTTGGAAACGAAGGATAATATTTAGGACAAGAACAACACATAAGATTCGCCAGCGGCGCGTAGAAGACGTAGTCAACTGATAGAAGTGAGTCAAGTGAATTCCACAATGAATCTCCAACTGCAGTATATCTACCAACCGCCCCACGCGGTCAGATGTGGCACAAGGTCGAATTTAAAGTGGGGTCTGAAGCTGTTTCCGGAGAAGAGACTATGCCGTTCGACATAGCCTCATCTGGGGATCCTCTCTGCCCGGAGGCAGAGAGTTTAACTAGCACAACTGGAGACGCATCTCCAACTGCAGATCATCATACAGTATTTACTACTGTATTTATGTGAATGAGAAGATATACATTATCGTCCATAAGTATGCTCCAACAGACTTGTAGTCTGAATATAAATAATGATAACTCCGCACCCCAGAAATTTCAGAGATGTCATCTTTTCTCATTATAGAATTATACAAACTTAGTCTTCTAAAAGCCGTGATATTCAATGAGAATCGATTTTTTATTAAAGACATTTTTACGATAATGTCCACCCTGTACAAGGCCCAAAAGCCACTCAAGGTAGAAGGTTATTTAGTAAGAGGTATGGTTTATGTGAATATATGGGGAAGATAACGGTTGACATTAGACTGAACAGGCTAAGACTGTAGGTGGTCGGGGAAGCATCCTCCTGAAAGTCGGTCCCATGACGAAAGCTGTTGTGGGAAGAATCTGTTCAACTGGAACTTACATCTCACCAATATATTAGGTTGGTGCAAAAATAATGACGTAATAATGTCGTTTTTTGACGTTAAAAAATACGCCAAAAAACGACATTATTACGTCATTATTTTTGCACCAACCTAATAACATGAAAGAAACGAGGAGGGTGTCGTTACACTGTGTTTATTGCAGGTCTTAGCCGTGAAAGTTAGAACTGGTGGAACTAAAGAATGTAGTTCGTCTGGAACTTTCCATGGAAATAACGATGGAGCGAGAAAAACATGGGAAAAGGGTTTTAATGATTAACGATACTGGACTGCTAGCGATTACTCGACTCGTTACACTAGAGATGGGGACATTTGATTTGAATGTAAATATA
>OZ010583.1:62090396-62167896 GCA_963932145.1 Acanthosepion lycidas
GGCAGACGGAACCGTTTGAACGGCGTGTTTAAGTTGTGCTAGCACGAAGTACACAAATCATAACCGAGGGTTTGAGCCTGCTCGTTTTGTTCAAAAACATTCCTCACGCCAGTTTATGTCCTCTCTCCCAGGGACTGTAACTAAGATCCGCTTTATACAGTTGCAGTATAAATCATAGGAGAATTCTGTGTGATGAGCCGGCGTCTGTAAATGGGATTTGTTAACTTCCCTGGCAGACGAGTTTGTTCAAAAAACGGTGGCACCAGCCATTATACTATTATTATATATATGCTTGTGTGTACTGTATGTGTTCAATTATATAAATGCATGTATGTATGTACATGTACATACCTATATTAACGTGACTGTTAAAGTGAGGAAGATAGTATAGTGTCGTTATTACGCGCGAGTAGTCTTGCTTGTCTTAAAATCATTAGCTGAAATCCTTCATTTTACTTGAATTTAAATACTCTCAATTATCGCTGCAACAGAATTCACTACCATTTAAACTCAACTGAGTTATAAATGATAAAAGGTGAACAGCCAAAATAATCCCTTCCTAGATGATTCCAGATCTCCGAAGATGTCTTTATTAAGCTTAAAAGTACAGCACAAAGCCTTAAAAGTCGATCACTCGGTGTGGATCCAACTCAGTACATTCGCCGTGCTTTAGGAAACGGAGTTTTCTTCCCTCTAATTGGAGAAGCGGTCGCAGATTTCCACACACCACCATTATTAACAATAACTCTCGTAGCACAGGTAATATGCATCCATACACAGGAAAACGCGAATAAGCATGTACACCAATATTTATACCGTCATACGCACACGTGCTCACATATACAATTTATATATTTATTTATATTCATATATACTTACAGAAAATAACTACTTACATATCCCATCATCTAAATACGAGATCAATTATCACATATCTGGAAATTTATTTTTGCTTTTTCTTCTAAGAATCACATGACAATGAGGGCTGGGGGTGACGGACGGTGACTGGAATTACAAATTCACATGCGAATTTATTTTTTAAACTTTTTTTTTTTAGTTTAGAATATTTTTTAAGTTCTTTGCATTTTGATGTTGTCTTCTTTTTTGTTAAGTGTTTGATACCTTTTTGCATTTTTTTTTATATAATAGTTGATAGGTTTTATGCTTTCTTGAAAATGGCGTTGATGTTCTCTACAAAGCAGACGCAAAGCATATGTTAACAGGTTTCTCAATGTTTACTCAAGATTGGCTGACTTAGTTTGTTTCACGTAAATGTACAGTGTTTTAGACACGCAGACTGCGATGAAAACCAAGTCAGATGGCCAGATCAAGCAGTCAGAATGTCCGATAACTGCACCACAGAGTATGTCCTCTTAATCGAACCGTTAGAAGAAAATACCTTCGCAGTAACCAGCGCGAACATTTCAAGTAAATCTTCAAAAGTTTCTCTCGAATCTTTCGTAAATGACCCCCGCGTAGGGTGGGTTCATATAGCCCTGAAAAGCAAACACAGGCATAATCTCACGCCAACTGAAAAGCCAATAAATTAAAACGTGTCGAAAAGAAAGAAGTGATTTCAAAAGATGGCATAGTTTATAGTTTGTCTGCAATCGTTTTCTACATGTGTCCAATAAATAGGAAGCGTTTATTATTATTATTATTATTATTATTATTATTGTAGTTGTTGTTGTTATTCGAATCATCCACTGTAACCACACCTCTACTCATAAGTATTCAGAGTTCTGTTTAAAATGTCACCATTTTCATCTATAAGCGAATAGCTATATACTACCATTAAATTTTCTACGCGTCTAAATATGTGCACCAGCCTTACTCTTGTTCTTTGATTTTAGACGTCTTCATTTTCAATTTCTCGAACGAATGCTAACCTTTTATTGAGCACTCGAGAAAGACTTCTCATTGTAGTAATAATAATAATAATAATAATAATAATAATAATAATAATAATAATGTTGTGTAAAAATATATAAATCTTAGTGCAAAACCGTAGTGCCAGAATGATAGGAAACTTTTAATGTCCCTCTGTAAAATATTGATGTGTATTGTCAAACGTCAAAATTCAATAGAACTAATTTAAAAACATCTTGCCTTGTGGCAATATATTCTGAATCATTGATAGAAAGAATAAATAGACTTTCAGAGCGCTTTTGTCAAATTTCTACTAGAATTTTTTTATGATAATATTGACGATTTTTCATTGTCATTACAATTTCCTATTTAAATGTCTTCCAGTCTATCTTTCCATTTAACTTTCGTCTTGTCAATCAAATATCTCTGCTACTATCTCTTTTACACGCGCATGCACACACGCATGCGCACATACATATATACAGTCGTGTGCAAAAGTCTTCGTCGTTTTATTGTAAATTTCTAATAAATGCGCGGAGATATTTTACCTTTTCTACAAATGAAACATTGGCCTTACGAGAGTCATTTCCATAAATAATTATCATATTTTGCAGCAGAAGTTCTGAACAAGAGAGGACGATGCGAGATAACCCAAAAAAATGGCCATGCAAAAGTGTTTGGAATATTTTAAATCATCTAACACATTTAGAAGTCGATCCTTTGTCCATGTTTTGAATATTACTGTCGCATCTTGTCTGTTACTTCTGCTGTGGATTTAGAGATTCTTGATAGAATCCATAAAAGAATCTCCATTGTTATCGGTGCCACCGCTACGACGCAGTTTTCATGTGTCGTTTCTATAAATATTTTCATCGTAATTGTTCTGATGAGTATTCCTATTAGGTACTAGAATGGCAGTTAGATCTCATCATTTTATGGTTGAAATGGCTAGATATATAAGTTATATACTAACGGCTTCTTTTCTCACACATGTGGAATTCTCTTCCTGTTTCTTGCTTTCCAATCAACTTCCATCTTCAAAAATTTAAATGCAATGTCGATCGTTATTTTCTGTCTTCTTAATTCCTCTTTATTTATTGCCGTCTCTTCTTAATAATGCTTTTTTTTCATATTCTTTCTGAATCAGTAACCCCTTGCATCATAGTGGCTTTATTGCCTTGTTTGGGGTGAAATGGTTGAAAAAGTTAAGGTAAAATGCTTACAGTATTAACATATAATTTTCATTTTAAGAAGGTACTGTATATTGTTAATATTTCCTATGGCTTTCCGTAACGTGAACAGGTGTTTCAATGCGCTTCGGGAGGGATGCGTACAAATCCTTCACCATTTTCACAGGCAGGAGATACCATTCTTTATGACTGAGCTACATCTCTTCAAGATTACGCGGATTCTTCTGACGAACCTATCTCTTTAGTTCTGTTCACATTTGCTTTCAGGAATTTGAAATAAATAATCTTTCAATACGGCGATGTATTCATCATCCTGATTTTAGTCTGGTTCTACACGATCTATAGCTTAGAGGGTCTCTCATGCTGAAAATCTAGCCTTCGTTCAAGTCCGGTATCAAATGACCGCTAAATAATTCTATGTATTTGGTACTAACCAAGCTACCGTCAATTTTAACGAACTTTTTCGGATCATCACCTTTTGTGCATCTCCCAAAGCATCAGACTCTTACCTGCAAAACTTGCCTATTTTGATCGTTTAACGTATGTCGTTTCACTTTCTTGTAGGACTCCTGTCAAATTCACGTTTATTAGAAAGCAACTCTATTCATTGCTGAATGGAATCCTGCTCTATGCATCTATATCCTATAGAGCATACCGCTATGACAAATTTATTCTTGCCTACTAATGTCTTTTTGTTCTATCCTGTTTTTTTTAAGCAGAAATGCATTCATGTTCTCAAAGGATGCACTTGGTGCTATCTACAGACAAGTCGCACTCAACCATCACTTGTCTTGGAGTCCTCATTGGCTGAGCTTTTGTTGTCCTGATCAATTCTCACACCATCCTATGCTGAAGCTTTCGAAGGTGGGCTTAATCAATCCGAGACTCATTCATTGTCTTAAAACTTCGTAAGGATTTCTGAACTGTAGTTTCTTGAAATTCAGTTTTATTTAGCTATTATTAACTGGCACATATAAAAATTCTCGTTATATGAAGGAAAAATCGTTGCCATTGCGAAAACATTTCCAGATTAACGACGAAGCCATTAATATATTACTATTTTTCTAAATAGCATCAATCAAGAGAACACCAAAAATATCAGGTGACCGAAAAGTTAATTTCCCACCTCTTCTTTAGAACTCCTACTATAGAATGCCATAATTAGATATGAAAATCTCTCCAATGAGGACAATATTTTATGTATAGAAAAGTCGTTGAGAAACACCCACTTATACGTTGTCAGTTACCAAAAAATTATCATAAAGCATCTAATAGAATTTTGCACAGCAATATATATGTGTGTGTATGTGTGTGTGTGTGTGTGCTGCATTTAGTGGAAAGTGCTCAATATCCGTGATAGTACAAGCGGTTGTATGGTTAGTAGTTTGTAATCCCAGGTTTCACGTTTTCGCGATCTTCAGACAAACTGGTTTATTTTTTCAGATGTGGACATATTTGTGCTTTATTTGCATTTGATTATTTCTGTGTGGTGGTGGTGGGGGGAGATTTCTTTTGTGTTTGTTTGGGATAACAGTCACGTATACATGGACACACATGCATACAGGAGTATGCATGTTAGTTCGTACACATACACACACATACGCATAATCTTCGGTTAGGCGCAGTTACACATTCATATTTACGAGCACACGTATTTACGCAACTTTCATTCTCTCTATTTCGGTGTCAAGCTTGTAGCGATTCATATATAGCAATGCACCCTTAGTTGGGATGACTTTGACGCTTTTCAGGTCGGCTGTTTGAGCCGGCAGACATGCTCACATGTACTCACACGTACGCACATATGTAGGCTCATTGAGCTGGATGAACTACCACCACGTGGGTTATGTTGGGTTCTTTCTGTAGACATCGTGATGATGTTTGTTTTTTTTTTATCTAATATTTATTTTATTTTTTTACCACCATAACTGCAACTGAATTATTAACGATTGTGATTATATTAATGGCAATATTAGTTGTGATATTATTTTTATTGTTATCCTAAGATCGCGAAAGCGTGAAATCCGGGGTTACAAACTACTATTCATGCAACTGCATATATATATATATATGTGTGTGTGTGTGTGTGTGCGTGTGCGTGTGTGTGTGTATATATATATATATATATATATATATATATATATATATATATATATATATATATATATATATATATATATATATATATATATATATATATATTGGATACGCCGTATTTAAAATAGACGCACGATTTTTATTTATTTATTAGACAGTGCGGATTATATCTACCGGCCTGCATTCGAGAATTCTAAGTAAAGAAGATGCGTTTTCAATCCCTGCTGAGGGAACGCATTTTTTTTTTGCTAAGATTTCTAATATATATATATATATATATATATATATATATATATATATATATATATATATATATATATATATATATATATATATATATTGCTTTTCCTGCAGACTTATTAGCCATCATTTGTTCATTGATATTACAAAATGACGAGCCTCAACTCTGGCTTTTATCGTTAATGCCACTTTACACCTGTATAAATGAAACCGACAATGGGAAATTCTGTCCAAGATTCATTTTTTTTTTTTGCCTTTTGATCCGCCTGTCTGTTGCCCGGGCTAATTTTACGTGTACTTTTAATTTGTTCTTTCAGGAGAGGAGATGACAAAATACGTTTCTCTTTCAAGTGAACATGAGCCTAATATTTTTTTATAAAAGAAAAATGATAATTTCTTTGGTAACTATGGTCACCAGAAAAAATAGTAAGTACCCACATGGTCTCTATAGATGTTGCTGTGATGATACATTCATCCCCAGTTTCGACATTTAGCTTCGTAATACACAAGGCTAAGTGAGGGAGAAATGCGTGAATGATGATTGTCTTACATCAGTTTTCATAAGTGAGGAGAGCCGGGCCTGAGCCCCACCCCCCCAAAATCCAGCTGTTCAAACCCTGGTTTTCTCATTCGAATAACGAACTCGGTCGCAACTATAAAATATGCAATTATTGCGACAATATTAAGATCGTCTCGAAGTGGGTAATGGTTAATGAGCGTTTAGAGTTACAATTTGATAATGAGTTCGATCCTCACTGTTTTCCCCACCATACTTGTAGCCTTATGACAAACTAAGCTTAGAAAATGTGAACTGCTTCGGTCGCATTTTATATGCAATCTTTTTTTTTTTTTTTTTTTAGCCATACTACATAGTGTCTCTCTTTAAATTTCAAATTAATTTTGTAAGTTTTAAGAATTCTTAAATGTCTTCGTTTAATTTTTCTGTCAGTCAGTATTTTCTTTTTTATTTCTTTCTGCCTCATATATATATATATATATATATATATATATATATATATAATGCTTTTGGGTTGTTTTTTTTTTTTTTTTTTGCTTCTTTGGTTAAAGACACTTAAAACAATGAAAATCTTATGCTCTAATCAAAATAAATATTATTTTAGTCGTCATTTTTTTTTTTTTTTTTTTTTTTGGCTACTTTCTCTTTTGATCTATTTTTTTTTTTATATTTGCACGAGTTTGTGTCTCAAGATCCAACAATGGGGCCTGCCTGTGTTGGGCATCAAAAGCATTCTCCCAAGTAAGTCTTACACAACAGCCGATATTTTTTTTTCTACCAGAGACTCGGTTTGCTCTGTGTAATTTATCACCTTTTTGCTTCGTTTGATCTGAACAGAATCAGTTTTTACGTGTATAAAAAAAAAAAAACGATATGAAAATGCACACAGACAAACACATGCATTCATACACACACGCATACACACATACATATTTTATGAGTGAAGCAAGTCTTGTTTTAAATATCGTGGCTGTGTTTTTTAACAAAAGATTTCAGATTTTACAGATAAGTAGAAGACATTATTTTATGCCAAGGAGAATTGAGAACATTGCGCACAAAATGGCCGTAACCATCAATTTTGTGCTTCCAGAACATTCTAAATATTGTATTTCCAGAAGATTCTAAATATTGTACATCCAGATGATCTTGTACTTGCAGATGAACTTGTACTTCCAGATGATTCTAAATCTAATACTTCCAGATGATCTTGTACTTCCAGATGATTCTAAATCTTGTAATTGTAGATGGTCTTGTACTTCCAGATGATTCTAAATTCGATTAACGCTTTCAAGCCTTGAAATTTCTATAAGCAACAATTATTTTAAAGATTTCTGGACATCACAAATTTTACCAATAGTTTTCTTTTCAGCAAAATTTATGTAAAGATCAATTTGTAATGAAGAAATGTTACCCTTTTGTTGTTTTTGTTGTTTTATCGTTGGCGAAAATCTTTTGTATACGGTTTGTTCTTTCTCGCTTTGCTGCAAATGTTTGTTTGTTTTTTTGTTTTTTTTTATACTTTATTTTATTTTTACGGCGTCTAAAGGAACCATTTATTGTTATAAAGTTGGTCTGAACAACAGTTACAAAGTTGAAAACTGACCTGAGATATTTGGATCGTCTTTTCCAACTATATCTCTGAACAGGCAGAAAAGGGTGCATAAAGGTTGTTTGGCGAAAAGTGGGCAGCTTTAGGGAAAAGTTGCATTTACTTTTTCACTTTTTCTATTTTGTATAAGGAAGCCTTTTTTTTCTTTTTTTTTGCAATGTCCGATGTTTTATCTTTCAATCATTTTATATCTATTTCTTGTACTCTTTTCAAAACAATTTCATGTTTCTCCAAATTGTTTACTTTCATTTGCGATCTGTCATTCATCTGAGTAATGTTTCATTCTTTTCAGTAGGACCAATTGCTTACTTCAGCACTCAATGTTATTCTCTCGTTGTTTTTCATTCCTTCTTTGAATCTCTCTCTTTCTTTCTCTCCTACTCTTTCTCTCGCTTTTATTCATTTTTTCGCTATCTATATCCCATGAATTTTGCTTCAGCTCATTTAAAAACATTTTCCCTCTATTTTCTTTGTTTTGCTTTTTTTTAAAACATTTTTCTTTCTTTCTTTAACATTTTCTTCTTTCTCTTTCTCTCTTCACCCTTTTCTCTTTCCATTCCACATTGGTTCTATTTCTATCATGCACCCTCTTTATCATGTGTCTTTCTGTCTTCCTTTCCTTTTTTTCGATCCATTTTTCTTTCAGTCTTTTTTTCTTTCTTTCTTTCGATCCTTTTTTTTCTTTCAATCTTTCTTTCTTATCTTTCTTCCTCTCTTTCTTTCTATTTTATTTTATTTTATTTCATCAATTGTTCTTTTCTTTCTTTTCTTTCATTTCTTTCCTTCCTTCTTTCTTTCTTTCTTTCTTTCCTTCATTCATTCATTCATATGTTTCATTCCTTTTTTTTCTTCTTTTTTTCTATTTTATTCATCCATCATTAGGTTCCTTTTTTTCTGTTCTTTTCATTTTTTTTCTTTCTTTCAATCATTCGTTTCTTTCTTTCTTCTACTTTCACTTTTATTTTTGATTTCATCTTATCTCCTCTCATTCTCACATTCAATTTCTCTCTCACTCCTCCACCTTTGATTCTCTTATATTCGTTTTCTTCTACTCTTTTTCTCTCTTCTCTTATCGTTTTCCTCCTTCTCCTATTTTGATTTTATTTTATATTTCTTTTCTTTTATTCTCTATTTTAGTTAATCTATTAGATTGGTGCAAAAATAATAACGTAATAATGTCGTTTTTGACGTATTTTTAACGTCAAAAAACGACATTATTACGTCATTATTTTTGCACCAATCTAATATATTTGGACACTTTGCATTGTAATATCTATTTTTTTCTGTTGCCCACACAGACACAACCATTCATTGAATTCGACTACAGATTTTTTCCCAGCTTCTTTTTCACCTTCTAGTCGCTAGTTTTTTTAATGTTTCATTTAATGAAGCACACATCTCTCTTCATATTTTAACCCTTTTCCGCTTCAGTAGTTTGGATGTAACTATCACTGACACAGAGTTGGCTATACACTTTCTGAAACCTGGAAATCTATAGAATTCGTTTTGTCTTTTAATAATTGTATCTCATATATATATATATATATATATATATATATATATATATATATATATATATATATATATGTATATATATATAGGGTGCAGCAGAAATACCTTCCGCTTTACTTCCCAGAAATAACTCCCACATAATGGTAAGATATTAGCTACACGATGCGGCATAAATACCTCCCACTGTTTAACTGTCGCCCGCGTAGTGCTAGTGAACTTTCATTTAGCTAATGAATTACCATTCTGTGGGAGGTATTTGTTCCGCACTCCGTTGGTAATATTTTGGTATTATGTGGGAAGTATTTCTAGGAATTATATGTGGAAGGATTTTCTGCTGTACCCCATATATATATATATATATATATATATATATATATATGAGCATTGCAGTTGGAAGGCGTTGTTGTCGGTAGCTATGTGCCTCCGGACAGATAGAGGGCTTCTTCGATTTGAAAACGTCTTTTCTCTATCTTGAACCGTCTTCGTTCCATTTGTAAGCGTTTCTCCTCAATGTCCAGTCGGCCCTTTTCGACCTGTAGCCGCTGCTTCTCAACAGCCAGCCTCTCCTTCTCGATTAGGATGAAGTTAGAACATTGGTCATCGCTGATCGGATTGTCTGCTTGTTCGCCGTTGTTGGCCCGAAACCGCCAGACACCGGCCGGCATTTCGGACGATGCCCATCGCACATGCTCGATGGTCTGGGGCGGCAGACTAACACCGGCAGATATCGTGGCCTGGATGCTGGCTCTTGACGGGGACACGATGGGGGCGGTATGGGCGGGTGGCGGTGCCGGGTGGACTGGGGGCGGAGGTGGTTGGGGAGGTGGAGGTTGTGGATGGGTAGGTTGGTGGGAAGGGGCATGGGCTGAGGATGGACTTGAACAAGGAATGACAATAGTTGAACTGGACGGCTGGAATTTGGACTCCACCGCTGGTGTGGGAGACGGTGACTTTTCCTTTTCAGTAACCTCTATATGGTTCCGTGGTTCCTCCTCTTGTGAATTCTGAAGAGAAATTAGAGAAAGAGAGAGAGAGAGAAATTAGATCTTGTTAACATTAGCATAGTTTAAGCTAAAATTAATACAGCACATGGCGCGAAAAAAAAAACCCAAAGGAAATTAGTATATATTATATTGCACCAGATGACCAACGTTGATGAAGTTGAATATTTCAATGTGAACAGTAATACCCCCTATTCAGTATGTAAAGTCTGCTTTAATACCTGACTACTGACAAACTAAAATACATCCTGGGTTCGGCAAAACAAATTTACCAAAAAATAAATATTTTTTTTTTACGTAAGGGTCAGTTTGTTGTGTCAGAAATAGTTTTAGACGCCAAATATTTTTTGTACTAAATTTTAGCGAATACAAGGCTCACGGGCCATCGACAAAATAGTATCGATGTATTAAGAGAAGGTTAGATTTTTAGGATGTTTTTTTATCTCTTGATTAAATTATAATTACTTAGCTGCATTTTTTTACCAAATATTCTTTACAAAATCAAACGAAGAATGAAAACCTGTTTCTCCTTAAAAGAAATGACATTACTCATAGCAAATTGTGTTTTTTATTTTTTTTTACTATGTCTTAATATAAAATGTACTGATTGTCATTTTCCTATAAAATATATTGTTACTCATTTTCCTATAATATGTATTGATTGTCATTTTCCTATAAAATGTATTGTTACTCATTTTCCTATAATATGTATTGATTGTCATTTTCCTATAAAATGTATTGTTACTCATTTTCTTATGAAATGTATTGTTAGTAATTCTACTATAAAATGTGTTGTTGGTCATTTTGCTATAAAAATGTATGGTTGGTATTTTTTGTAAAGAATTATCGCTGGTAATTTCACTACAAAAATGTATTGTTGGTCATCTTTTTATAAAATTATATTGCTGGGGTAGATTGTTCTCCCCAAGGACGTATGATCTAGTGGATAAAAGCGATGGTTAGAGTTTATCCAGTGACTTCACCCAAAGAGTTGTGAGTTTGATTCCTGGCCACAGCAGATGTGAAAAAAAAGTTAAACAAGTTAAAAAGACGTTAAACTAAAACAATCTATCCTAGCAGGAAGACTAAATAAAGGATTCGGTTCGAAATTCTAACGTATATCACCTGAAGAAGGCCAGAGTATACAACGGCTGAAACCTTGTGAATATGACAATGTAAATTGTGTAAATATTTTAAAAGATTATATACTTATCATGGTATTATTAATAGATATCAAGTTTGTTTTTTTTAATCTCAATTTAGTCACAAGCTTTTTTTCTCAATCAAGTTTTCGTTTAGTTTGAACTCACGTAGTGTAAAAAGTGTTCTTTTTGTGATAATTGTGCTGCCATAATTTCGTAAAAGCATATGTTCATATGGTATAATTATATTGTCAAAATTTAAATTTCCTTTAAATAAAATTTAAAAAGAATAAAAGCCTTCTTGCTGAAGTACTATGATTTATTAAATATATTAATAGTCTTGATTCGTATTTGTTAACTACTAGTTCTAGTTTGCAATTGTTTACAGGGTATCTGATGTTAAGATATGAACTTAATATTAGGGCGCCACTGTCTACAGATACGGCTCTTCTAGGGGACTGACTACTTATAGTATCCAATCTAATATTTAAATCAATATACAACTATATACACCAAATACATCTTATAAAAGGACTTTATTTGGAAATTCTTCGGGCAAATTGTAAAAATGTGAATCACGTGACCTTCACAAAGAAGCACATTTCGAAGTTGATGGATATATATCATGGAATGTGATCAATTGTCAGTCTTGTTTGAAATATGGACCCCCATAACTTTCTCAGAGAAATTTCTGGATATTTGTCAATGAATGGAGTCGATTTTGGGCCTTTTAGCGAATGCAGTTGAGTTTTGTGGTTAAGTCTCGGAATACTTATCTTATGTGTCAATCGTTTTCGTATCCGAATTATATTGTCGTTTTTACAGGGTTTATTTTTAGTTTTCTATTGATCGGACCATTTACAAGCCGTTCTTATTGGAAAATAGATAATGACAAATGTTTGGGACTGGACTTAGCGCGATATGTCAACCAGTTAGTCGGGCAAACTATTTCTTTATATATGTTAAGTTGGAGCATCAGAAGCGCTCTATTATTAAGATCTTGGGTCAAACTTAGTTTAGGAAGTATTTATAGCAACCAAATTTTATTTTTACATTCGAAAACACTTCGCTGCGGCAGGTCAGTAATACTACTAATGATACTGTGGGTATTGTTACGGCATTAGAAATGGGGGGTGGGGGTAGATTCAAATACTCCATTTATTGTATATATTATTTTAGTTTGAGGTAAATTAAATATTATATATTTTAAATAATTCTCGAACTAAATAAATACATAATAATTCCATTAAAAATAATATTAATAATAATATAATATGTAGATAATAATAATCATAATAAATATAACATAAATAATAATAATAACAACAATAATAATAATTAAAAATTCAACATTACAACATTTACTCGCTTACGTTTATGAGACATTAAATTACATCCCTTAGAATCTTCCATAATTACCTTGATTTTCAGTTAGCCTAATGTATATTTAATTATAATAATTATAATATAGATAACTCTTTAAAATTATCTACATTTTTACTTCTGTGTATAAAAACTTGTTTCAAAATAAAATCCTTACACTTGACCTGATAAATTTAGTCTGAGGACGAAACAGGTCGACTAAGAAAAGTTTTCCTTTTGTCTTTATTATACATATATATATATATATATATATATATATATATATATATATATATATATATATATATATATGAGGCACGCTGGAGTAATGGATAGCGGCTCGGATTGAGGAATCGAATCCATTACGTTCACTTAAACGCTAATGCTCTTGGAAAAGATATGAATCCTCTTCTTCTCCGTCCAGCTATGGCAGGACTGACTTGGTTCTATAGCCTTGGATGGCAATTGGTCTAGGAGAAGGAAAACTTTGAATTCAAAACCTGCGGAGGGTCATTTGGGGGACCTTGTGGTAGGTAGTGCACCAGGTCTCTGTATACGGCTCTTCAAAAAATGTGATTGGCTCTGCACAAAACCTTCATCACTATAATCAAATCATATGTGCTGGCGTCTAGGCTGTTGGTTCCCAGGAACTCAGCTGCTTAACCCGCATACGTCGAATACGACGGGAGAGTCCACCATATATCTCTTATATATATACGTGTGTATATGTGTGTGTGTAAAGAAACGGGTGGATTTTTTAGTGTATACTTGCATCTGTGTAGACGCTCCGTTTATTTATTAAAAAGTATATTTATTTATGCCTACCGGTCAGAATATTCAAGAAATCTTATTAGTGAAAAATATGCTCGCTTCGGAAGGATTCGAACCTGCGTTGCCCTAGAGGAAACCATCATTACATCAGACGTACTAAGGTGAATATTGCCTTTAAAAAGATTTTTTTTCTGACTCTCAAAATAGACATATCTACTGCTGAGCTTCACATCCTAACGTAAAAAAAGTATTTTGGGAAGAAAGTGATGTATTTTTTAGTTGTTATTCCGACGGATCTTTATTATTTAAACGTTATTTTTAATGGATACTCGTATTTGAGTAGACTCTACACACCTTTTATTTATTGAACACTATATTTATTTTCCTCTACAGGACTTAATATCCGAGAAACCTTATTAGAAAAAAATATGCGCGCTTCGGAGCGGTTACTCAAATAGGCGTATCCACTAATATATATATATATATATATATATATATGTGTGTGTGTGTGTGTGTGTGTGTGTGTGTGTGTGTGTGTTTGGGTGGGTGTATGTGCGTGTGTGTGTGTATTACAGATATATATATATATATATATATATATATATATTGTGTGTTTGCGTGTTATATATATATATATATATATATATATATATATATATATATATATATATATATATATATACATATAGCTATTTAATATCATTAGTATCCTATATATAAAAAAAATTATTATTTAAGTAATAATATCAATTATTTATGTAAAAAACAAAAAACAACTTCCCTAGAAAAAAACCCAACTAGAATGCCCCAAAATTAAAATCAGTGGAATGCCATAAACGCGTACTGTGGAAAGAAAAGAAGAAAAAGAGCGAGTATAAAGTGAAAAAAAAAATAATAAAAGCAAAGGACAAATGGTCACGACACCCTAAACCTACGCACATCCGCGCAGATGGGTGCATGGTCGCAAGTGCACAAATGCACACACGAACACACACACGCACATACACACAAAATACGAATAGCACTTACACCAATAATAAGTGTATGAAATAGAAAAAGTCAAAAAATATAAGCAGTAAATTGCTGAAAACCGCTGAAGAGCGGAGGGACATGCCCGTCTACGAAACTCTGGAGTCGGGATGCTGAAATAATATCAATCAGCTAAGTGGCAAACTTTTACTCATATAAATCATATATATATATATATATATATATATATATATATATATATGTGCGTGTGTGTGTGTGCGGACTCTTTCCTTCTTCTTTAATTATAATAACAATTCTTAAATTTATATTTAGCACGTCATTTGTATCGTATCTGTTAATTTTTAATCGATGACGACCGGCGATCAATCGAAAAAAGAATAGTGAAAATATCTCCCTCTAATCCGTGTGCAAAAGCTTAACCCATAAAGAAAGGCCGTGGTCGTAGACTTGAAGAAGTAGAGTCTACTGACCAAACCCCGCGGTCACCAATATTTAATAATGGTATTACATGTGCGTGTGTCTTATTTATAAAAGGCTGTGGTTATTTCAAGTGAATAGCCGATCCTTAGGTCAAAACCAAAGTAAGGATTACTTTAATTCCTGAATACGGACTAACCTTGGTTCATGTAAAATTTAAGACATTGTTAAACTGAAGTCCTGCTTAGAAGGAGCGGTGAACGTTGTCCGTGAAATGTTAAAGATCAAAGGGGAAATTGGCTTCTTCCAAACAAAAGATTTTAGGATCGTCTCTTCAAGTCGAATACTTTCGGTGTTGTACTGAGCGTGGGAAATCTAATCGGAAAAAAAGTTTAACAAATTTTCAGTAAGATTTTTTTCTACTTCTTCTGTTGGAAAACTCCTTCAAAGTTTCGCTTTTAACGATTAACGGTTATCTAAAGATATTTATTATTCGTTTGCATTTTTAAATAACTAATAAAAAGCCCAGATGAAATCATTTTATTCGTCGGGAGAATGCCAGTTCTTAACAAATACAATTCTTAGCACTAGTAATGTATGTCTAAGATTCTAGCTTATTGTGTGCATTTAAAGCGAAGGAGATATTTTCAGATAGTTTTTAATATATTAAATTTCACCCAATGCCCAAGACTCGAAAGCCACTCAGGGTTGAGGATTACGATTAAAACGGTCGATCTAGGCCTAAAACACTACCTCATTGTGTGCTTTTAAAGGGAAGGAGGCATTTTCAGGTAATTTTTAATACTAAATTTCAACCAAAATAAAATTCGAGAGCCACTCAAGGTAGAGGATTACTGTTAAAATGGACGATCTAGGCCTAAAACTCTATCTTATCTGATCCTCACGGGACAGATAGGGAATCAGAGGCAAACAGTGCATAACATACTTAATGAGTTTAAGTACGTGGAGGGCAAAACATGGATTTGGAGAGGTAACAAAAGACAAAGATAGTTAAGAGCTACAAGAGACAGTAAATTGTGGAAAACCATCATCGCCTACGTCCCGGGGTTGGGATACGGCACATTAAGAAGAATTTTGTTTCCCAAAGCACGTACACAAACAGAACTACTTACATGTAAAATCCATATTCTGTTTTGTAAATGCATAATATTAAAACGTACGTTCTAATGCCCTTGGGGATGTTGTGAATCCTCTTCTTCTCCTCTCAGCTATGAGTAAGTAGCAAGATAGACCGGGTTCTATAAGGTAACTGGTCTACCGTGGAAAATGCTAGTGTTCATACAGATCGACGTGTAACAGCGACAATGAAAGTGAATAAACTGAATCTAGTAAATATATATATATATATATATATATATATATATATATATATATATATATATATATATATATATATATATATATATATATATATATACATATATACATTGTATTACTCTGTTACTTGTTCTTCTATTGTTCTCATTACTTTTTTAGCTTGTGGGTGACAAGACTTTCGAACCACTCTGTAATTACCAAAATTACCCAAAATTATCTTGAAATACTAAAAAGTAAATTTATTCAATAAAATCGCCATTGGCTTCAACCACTGCCTCCAGACGGCTTTTGGAATATTCAGCATCTCTTCTGGACGATTTCGGTGAAAGTACCACGTATGAAAACACTTTCTGGTTACTGCCCGTCGGATCTGATAAGTTGTTTTATTTTCTTGCCCTTCTTATCCTCAGAAATCCCAATCCATTTTCCTTACACAAAGTTTTTTCTTTTGTTCCAACCGGAAAAAACCGAACCCAACAGACGTTGGGTGAAAAGCGTCGTTTATAGCATTTCTACTTTATTCGGAATAAAAGAGGAAGATGATGTGACACATCAGCTTCCGCTTTTATTTCGGATACTATTATACATCATAGAAACACAGATACATATGCGTGTATGAGTTTGGGTATCTTTGTGTGTATGCGCGCACACGCGTGCGCACGCACTTTCCTCAGAAGCTGTTTTATATACTGAAAATAATCTATTGCACATAAATATATTAACGATTCAAATTCGGAACATGAGAACTGCTTTCAAATTATTTGTCCTTCTCAGGTTAATAAATCAATTTTCAGTGTTCTCCTCCACCGTCTTCTCCTCCTCGTTCTTCTTCTTCTTCTTCTTCTTCTTCTTCTTCTTCTTCTTCTTCTTCAGTGAAGGCGTTAAGAAATTGACGCGTTTCTATTTGAAACACTTCATTTATTATATGTTTCACGATTTGCGTGAGTTTTAAACAGGCGAAAGCTAGCGACAAATTGTCGCATCTGCCAATCGCTCTAGAATATATATATATATATATATATATATATATATATATATATATATATATATATATATATATGCCCAGAATAAACGGGTTTCTTTAACTTGTAATATTGCCGACATATCTATTAAATTCCAGGCGATTCTGTTATGTTCCCTCTTGCAGAAATACTCTTAGGAAAGGCATGAATCCGTTACTCCCTGCTATGGGTCACATCGCAATGCACACTGGGCTATTTAGCATTGACTGGTAACCATTCTAAGAGGAGGACAACTTTGAATCCAAAAGAAGGCTAATTAGGCTTATCGTGCCGTGGTTACAGTTGCAGAACATGGCGTAAGGATATAATGTTAAACGGATTACGTGACTTGTAATCGTGAAATTTGTCGCTAAAAGGGAAGACAAATGAGATTATGCTTGAGATCATCGATTTTCTTTTCCCGCGTGAAATTCTGATATCTTAAATAGAATTTATGCTTTTAGTTTTATACTGTAACGGAGGGATTTTCAACTGCTGTGCCGCGATACATTAGTGTGCCGCGCAATCATCTTAAGTGTGCCGCGTGATACTCTTAAGTGTGCAACGTGATATTCTTAAGTGTACCGCGTGATCATCTTAAGTATGCTGCACGATCATCTTTTAGTGTGCCGCGTGATCCTCTTAAGTGTGCCGCGTGATCCTCTTAAGTTTACAGCGTGATCCTCTTAAGCGTGCCACGCGATCATCTTAAGTGTGCCACGTGATTCTCTTACGTGTGCCGCGAGATCCTCTTAAGTGTGCCGTGAGATCCTCTTAAGTGTGTCGCGCGATCCTCTTAAGTGTGCCGCGCGATCATCGTAAGTGTGCTGCGTGATCCTCTTAAGTGTGCTGCACGATCCTCTTAAGTGAGCCGCGCGATCATCTTAAGTGCGCCGCACGATCATCTTTTAGTGTGCCACGTGATCCTCCTAAGTGTGCCGCGCGATCGTCTTACGTGTGCCGCGCGATCATCTTAAGTGTGCTGCGTGATCCACTTAAGTGTGCTGCACGATCCTCTTAAGTGTTCCGCGCGATCATCTTTTAGTGTGCCGCGTGATCCTCTTACGTGTTCCGCGTGATCCTCTTAATTGTGCCTAGCGGTCATCTTAAGTTTGCTGCGTTATCCTCTTAAGTGTGCCTTGCGATCATCTTTTAGTGTGCCACGTGATCATCTTTTATTGTGCCGCGTGATCCTCTTAAATGTGCTGCGTGATTCTCTTAAGTGTGTCGCGCGATCATCTTAAGTGTGCCGCGAGATCCTATTAAGTTAACCTCGCGATCATCTTTTAGTGTGCCGGGCGATCGTCTTACGAGTGCCGCGTGATCCTCTTAAGTGTGCCGCGCGATCATCTTAAGTGTACTGCGTGATCCTCTTAAGTGTGCTGCACGATCCTCTTAAATGTGCCTCGCGATCATCTTTTAGTGTGCCGCGTGACCCTCTTACGTGAGCCGGTTGATCCTCTTAAGTGTGCCGCGCTATCATCTTACGTGTGCCATTTGATCCTCGATAATCTTAAGTGTGCCACGCGATCGTCTTAAGTTAACCTCGCGATCATCTTTTAGCGTGCCGCGTGATCCTCTTACGTGTGCCGCGTGATCCTCTTACGTGTGCCGCTTGATCCTCTTAAGTGTGCCGCGTGATCATCTGAAGTGTGCTGCGCGATCCTCTTAAGTTAACCTCGCGATCATCTTTTAGCGTGCCGCGCGATCCTCTTACGTGTGCAACGTGATCCTCTTAAGTGTGCTGCACGATCCTCTTAAGTGTGCCTCGCGATCATCTTTTAGTGTGCCGCGTGATCCTCTAAGTGTGCCGCTTGATCCTCTTAAGTGTGCCGCGCGATCATCTTAAGAGTGCTGCGTGATCCTCTTACGTGTGCCGCGTGATCCTCTTAAGTGTGCCGCGCGATCATCTTAAGTGTGCTGCGTGATCCTCTTAATTGTGCCTATCGGTCATCTTAAGTGTGCTGCGTTATCCTCTTAAGTATGCCGTGCGATCCTCTAAAGTGTGCCGCGAAATATCCTCACGGCATACATATATGTATACGTGTGTGGAAGTAGTAATGATCTTAATCATCTTTAATAAATATTAAACTTTTTTTCAAATAATTCTTTTCGCTTTTCTAGATACATCTTAGATTTCAATACAAAAAGAAAATCCCACATTA
Organism: Acanthosepion lycidas; assembly: GCA_963932145.1. Taxonomy (NCBI): domain Eukaryota; kingdom Metazoa; phylum Mollusca; class Cephalopoda; order Sepiida; family Sepiidae; genus Acanthosepion; species Acanthosepion lycidas. The sequence continues at coordinate 62,109,618 of OZ010583.1, forward strand.
GCTAAAAAGGCTTTATCAGTTTTATTGCAATTTTCTACTTCTTATTTATGTGAATTAGGCACCTAAATCCTAAATAACATCAAAAAATAAGAAGCGAAAAAGACTACGCTCAACTGAAGAAGAAATGATCGTCTGCTTATCGCACATTCGAACAAACATTGAACAAAAAGCGAAAAAAAGCAGTTTTCATACTAAATAAGCTGCGCAAATAATTGAATAGAAATATTGAAATAAAGTTCATATTTGTGTGTGTATTTCTTTTTTAAGTCCATGGTTTTATTTCATAACATTTAAATGTATACACTTTAAATTCTTTGCTAATTTTGCCGTGATATTTTCATTTGCACCTAGGTGTGCCTTTGCATATAATGTTTGAGAATCACAACTCTAACGATTGAACTATATCCCAAAATAACGAGGCGAATGATTTATAAGTTGCAGATTTTCGGTTCAGCCATAAACAATTTCTGCTTTTGTTCTCCAGTATATCCGTATCAATGCTGAAGAATTTGTCCTTCTCTAATATGAGCGTTCCATACTTTGATTTTATGCCGCCTGTTGACGAGTAACTGAATAAATGAAGATGATGATGTCTTAGAAATCTACAATTAAGAATGTAAGTAAATGAATCACTTTGAAGGCGTCAAAGCTTTCAGCAAAGTAAGATTAATTTAATCAACACCTTCGGGACGCATTATCGCTCTTTATACACACGGATATTCTTTATACAGATATCCTAACGGTTAACTGCACGTAAAATGGAATTAGCGAACTGAGTTCAGACTCATTTGATACTAAGGATTTCGAGAAAGGCATGAAACCACTTCCTTCCACTCCCGGAAGAGCAATTTGATTACTTGAACACTGTTACAAACTCTTCTACAGAAGATAGTGAAGGAAAGTGAGAAGAAAGATTTGAACATCAACTGCAAGCATTTCACCCCAAGGAAGGCGGGAGTGCAAGGGGTTGCAGAGATTGGGAGCAAGAGTAAAGAGGCGTGATAGAGGAAAGGATGAAGAGAAGGACAGGAAATTATATCAAGACATCTGAAGATGTCGATTGACATTGCATTTGAATAATTGAAGATTATAGCTATCAGGGAAGCAAGTAAGAGGAAGAGAGTTCCACAGACGGGAAGTGCGAGACACGAAGCTAATGGAGTAGAAGAGATGGCTACATTTAACACTTTCGCCAATGAAACAGTGGGACGAAGACGCCAACCTAGTAACACGCTTAAATTTATGCAGTTTGGGAACCAGCGAAAAGAGCTCGTCGGAGCAGTTACCATGAAAGTATCTGCAGAAAAGAGATGGAAGCCACGACACGTCTATGAGAAAGTGACTGTAGACAAGATGCATATTCGGCCTTGAGACGAACATCGGGACTCCAGACCCTTATGGCTGCAGTATTCCATGCAAGGGGGAATGGTTGTACTGATTTGAAGGATGAACTCAGACAAGAAAAACTTTTGGCGCGACACATAGAACCAACTTTCCTTGCATAGTAAAAGGATGAGCCTAAAGTATGAATTTAAAATCGGAGATAGCAAAATCAAACAAGTGCGCAAATTTAAATATCTGCGAAGTGTTTTAACAGATGAAAGAAATTGTGAACACTGAAATTGGAAGACATATTGGAATAGCCAACAAAGCCTTCCAAAAGCTAAACTGAGTATTAAGAAATAGAAAAACTTATTCAGAAACAGGGCAAAGACTACTAGACTCTAATGTCATATCTGCCCTCCTTTATGGTAATGAGTGTCCTTAAAGATAAAGAGGAGAATTGAAGCAACAGAAGGATGCTGAGGATATCATGGACCGAACATGTAAAGATGAAGTCTCGAAGAAAATGGAAACAAAAAGGAAACTTATACTTAACATTAGGAAAAGACACTTGAGGATGCTGGGGCACATAATGAAGAAGGAGGGCTTAGAAAATCTGATACTCAGGTGATAGATAGAGGACCAGAGAAAAACAACGCATAACATGTTTAATGAGCTTGAGTAAATCGATGGCGGAACAGGGTTTAGGAAAAATAATAGAAAAACCAAGTTTATTAAGAGCTAGAAGGGACTGTAAGCTGTGGAGAGCCATGATCGCCTACGTCCTAATGGGACACGGCACATAACGAAAAGCCTTGTTAAATAATTCCTCTTTGCTGTTCGATAATTATTCAAGTCAGGAATCGTCCCTGACTGTTGGTAACACTTAACCCAGTACAATCTGTCGCATATTTCTTGGAGAGTTAATGAGAAGCACTAAGTAACCTTTATTTAATTATTCCGGCATCAACAACAGCCTAATATGGCTACGGGGGAAAAAGACGAAACACTGATTTTACTAGTTTTAATAAGACAACAGAGAAGAAGCTTTTTTTTTACCATCTTAATTTGAAACCAGAGGCCATTTTTCAGGTTTTATTTCGAATACGGGCAATTTTCAAGCGTTTGTTCGTTTGATACTGACCAAGAATTATGCTTAATATAGATTTATTCTTGGGTCATAAATCTCTCTCGATCTTATTTGAATTGAATTGTATCCGTAAAACGTCAGATTTAAGAAAACCGTTTCCCTTTGTCTAACACGGATCATATTATTTCGTATCAAGTGAATAACACAGGGGAGATTGGGATTTCTTCATATAGCGAATGTCTCTTAAGATCGCTTTTCATTCAGTATAACAGCTAAAACTTTGGTACTTTAACATCAAAATTTATGTAAACTCCCAAGCAATAAATCTAGTGCTTTAATATACTTAGATGATGAATTATGGCTTCTTGGTGTAAGGGTTCAAAAATGAATGCCGTTTAGATTTTGTAGGATTCTAACATGGCAGCCTAATTACACACAACGGATTTGAGGTCTGAAAAGTCGATTTGGCGTTGTATGGATACAGGAGGGTTAAATTCGTTTTACACAAAGGAATTACTCTATGCTATTAGACTTTTGGCCAAGAATATTTGGTTCTGCCATAGAAAACAGAACGATACTGATGTGAGTTTAAAGCTACAGACTAAAAATCTGCGTCATTTGTGACGGAAAAAAAACATGAATGGAAATCCATTTTCAGACATTTATGCAGAATGAATGCATTTAGCCAAAATTTAAGCGTCTTCATTCGAAATCTATGAATTTGCTTTGATCTACCGAAAAAAAAATCAGTAGAAGTACATAGACAAATAAATGTATATATTCTGTGTATTTATGCAGCAAATGTTTTTGAAGTTAAATATTAAAAACGACAGACATTTTGTGGCGATTAATTTTAATGGTCGACCATTAATTACGAATAATCCTTATTAGACATCGGAAGAAAAGTACAAGAAATATGGTCCAAGCCTTCGACTTTGTTAAGTTATCGTCAGGTTAGGTAGAGACAACTGGTGAGTTTTCAAGAATTAGTAAGTGTTGTAACTGTAAACAAAGTGTTGTCATGTAAACGCGGTGAGACGTGTTATATATATATATATATATATATATATACAACTCTCCCGTCGAATGAGAAGATCAATGCCTAGGAAACCGACAGCACGACACCAGCACATGAGATTTGATTATAGTGGTGAAGGTTTTGTGCTGAACCAACCACACTTTTAGAAGGGGCTTTACCATAGCATAGACTATTTACCCATAGCTGGAAGAAGAAGAAGAGGACTCATACCTTTTCCACGTAAGTGAATGTAATGGATTCGACTGGAATTCGAACCCGGCTGTCTGATTCCTCAATCAATATATATATATATATATATATATATATATATATATATATATATATTCACTTATCAGAAAATCTGATAATTTCTAATTATTCATATAAACACAGAAAACAGGGTTCATATAAAGATCTACATTTCACCTTAGGATTTTTATTAGCATCTTTTAAACTCTAAAAATATTTAGAGGGCGATGAATATATATATATATATATATATATATATATATATATATATATATATATATAATAAGCATGTCCGAGTGGTTAAAACCTTCGCTTCCTGACCATGAGGCTCTATTCTGACGTGGCACCATCCATCTCTAATGCAGCGGGTAAACAGAATAAATTAGCAGTCATTACTTTCAAATAGACGGTAGTTGTGTACGTGTGTGGTAAAATGGAGAGCGCCTCAGAAGTAGAAATCGGAGAGCCAAGTTCGAATTCCTAATCGGGCTGGTTATAGTCATTTACGCGCAAATCTCTTGGGAAAGGTAGGAATCCATCTCCAGCTATGGGTTAAATAGTAAGACTTGTATCTAGAAAAATCATTGTTACTGTCTAATTTTTAATTCTATATTCCCTCGAAAAAAAACAAAAAAAAAACAACAAAAACGAATTATTCTTACAGAATAGGACGAACCGAACTAAACTAATCTTACTCTGCATTCAATTGATTGAGGATGTCGGATCAAATAACTTTGGGAAAACTGCTTGTAAGTTAGAAAGTAAAGCACAAATATATTAGGTTGGTGCAAAAATAAAGTCGTTTTCTCACATGTGTTACTATGTGAGAAAACGACATTATTTTTGCACCAACCTAATACATATTATGGTTATGCATTTTTGTAACTATGTTCCTGTGTCATAAGTCGAGGAACTTTGTTCAAAGTAATGAAAAAGATATTGATTTAGTTCTAGAAAAAGGTCACCCACACCAAACCGGAAATTCGATTTTACCATATTTCAGAAGTTATATTTTTCAATTAGCTAATGATGTAATCGGATAGTACGTACGTATTTCAAGGCATTTAACAGTTTACAGCTACAGCATAACATACAATCTTGCAAATAAAAAAAACTTGCAAACTTGCAGAAACTTTATTTTTCAATTTGTAATTGAATAGTATTTGCGTATATTTACGCATTTATAGCTCTAGAATAACATACAAACTTATAAATAATAAAAAAACTGCAAAGTTGCATATACAATTAGAAACTTACATTGGCAAGTAAGAATAGCTATATAAAGAAAAAGAATGCGGAATATCTAGCATAATTATAGCATAATATACAGTTATTATGTTTTGTTAGATAAAATAAATGTAAACTGAACTTTTTCCATCTTTATACACGTCATAAAGACCTCGATTGCTCGTTCTTCACACTGTTTTGTCCCAGAAATTTCCAGTCTCCATAGCTTAATATACAATCTTACAAATAAAAAAACAAATTGTAGAGGGTAAAATTTCTAGAAGTTTCTAGTTAATCTATAGTACTTTTATACTTATATACGATTTTAGGAATTTCGTTTTAGGCGTGACATTTTTTTAAACAATAAACAGAATTAAATCCTGCTTCATTACTTAGTAACAAAAAGTTCATCGAATTATGATATAAGAAAAGTCAAAAAGTTATAACACTAATATAAATATAAATATATATATATATATATAAATATATATATATATATATATATATATATATATATATATATATATATACATACGTCCATATAAATACGTCTATGGTATTAGGATAAAAAAATGAACGTTTCAAACAAAAATATTCATTTTGCAACACGATTTCCTTCCTTGTCAATGCACTTAATAGAACGCTTACCATCAGGACATAAAATGCAGACATTATACAGTGACATTTTCAGTTCAAAATTCAGTAACTATATCTTGATCAACCCTTTTACGGCTAAATTTATGATGAATAGTTTAGTACCCGTCATAAATTATGGATTGGTTTGATTTGGTTTGTTTTACGGCATATCAATCTCAATGGGTCATTTAATGCCGACAACTTTTTTTTTCCTGGTAATATTTTTGTTTTGTCAAAAATCTATTTATGCTAATATTTTTTTCCTCAAAACGTATAGCCGGCAACACTGTTCTTTCAAAAACGTATAACTGGCAATATTATTTTTTCAAAAACGTATTATCAGAGGCCTTACTGTTGGACATAGTTTATCGGCTTACCCAGGACGCGGACGTAGTTTATCGTCTTACCCAGGACGCGGATGTAGTTCATCGTCATACCCAGAACGCGGATGTAGTCTGGGTGTTAACTATTTGCCCATAGCTGGGACCCTAACAGGTGCTACCACCCCGGGTCAGAGTAGACCTGGGAACACCAGCAATTAAGAGGTGGTTTCACGCTCCTCAAAACCTCCTGGTTAGAGGCCTTGCTGTTGAATGTAGTTTATTGTCTTACTCAGGGTGGCATAAATTATGGAATAGCATAGATAGATAGATAGATAGATAGATAGATAGATAGATAGATAGATAGATAGATAGAATATGCAAATCGATCTATGCTTTCTTTAAAGTGTATTTTATAGTACTTCTGCATATATTCCGCTTTCTTGGGCTAACGTTTTCCTCTGACATGAACTTGAAAGATTATATTGAATCAATTACCAAGTCTGCTGCTCGGAATTTTGGTTTAGTATGTCGTGCTAGACAATTTTTCTCGTCCGAATCTATCTTACATATTTATAAGTCTACCATGCGTCCATGTTTTGAATATTTCTGTCACATGTGGTCTGATGCTCCTACTATATATTTAGAGATACTTGATAAAATCAAAAGAAAAATCTGCAATATTATTCATCCTGACCTAGCATCACGACTTCAATCACTTTCCCACCGCTGTAACATAGCTTCTTTGTGCTTTTTCTATAAATATTTTAATGGCAATGCTTCTGGTAAACTTTCCTCTACATTACCTAGACTTTATGAATTTTATGACCAAATGTTATCTCCTGTATCTGTCGATATTTCTGAAATTAGGTATTGTAATTCTTTGCATTATTTAAATTGTTCAGACTTGTCCTCATCTATTCACGACGTTTCGGCTGTTGTCCTCAAGAACATATTGTAATTTTTCTCGCTAGAATCTATCTTATATATTTATAAGTCTACCATGCGTCCATGCTTTGAATATTGCTGCCACATCTAGTCTGGTGTTCCTGCTATATAATTAGAGATTCTTGATAAAATTCAAAAAAGAATCTGCAGTGTTATTGGTCCTGAGCTGGTATCTCGGCCTCAGTCACTTTTCCACCGCGGTAACGCAGCTTCCCAGTGCCTTTTCTGCAAATACTTTCATGGTAATTGTTCTGATGAACTTTCCTTGATGGTACTTTGACTTTAATCTCAGTACTAGATTGGCGACAATGTCTTATCATTTTACAGTTGAAATAGCTAGAAGTAACTGTAAGTTCTATTCTAATAGTTTCTTCTATCGCCCTTCTTGCTTGTGGAACGCTCTTCTGGTTTTTTGCTTTCTATGGAAGTCTGAGGTTGAAAAATTTAAATACAATGTCAACCGTTATTTTCTGTCTTCTTAATTCTTGTTTTTATTGTTATCTCGCTTTAATAATGTTTTTCTTTTTCTTATATACTTTCACAGTGATTCCCTGTGTCTTCGTGGCTTTGTTGCCTTGCTTGGAGTGAAATGATTAGGAATATAGCTGATCGTCTCGCTTGTGCCTGCGACCATCTGCGAAGCGTCCTGGACTGGTGCTACAGAGATAAAATGTCAATATAGAGACACCGAACCTGGACACTTCCGACGAAAAGTCAGCCATCGATGTTCAGACAACTCGTCAAAAGCACACGTTCCATATATATATATGTGTGTGCGTGCGTGCATGCGTGTGTGTAAATATAAAGGCCCCTCCTTACAAACCCAATGAATCAAAAAAGTATATTATCCTACCAACAAGTTCTATCACGGCTACAATTGAAAAGAATTTATCTAAACTCAACATAAAAATGTGTTACAATAAAGATTTACTCAAAACAAAACAATGATTAAAAGATTAATTTATCTATGGCCTGTAATAATTGTCACGAAAAATACATAGGGGAAACCTCAACGAATTTAAATAAAAGATTATATGAAGTCAAAAGAGACATTTTACAGAACAGTACATTAAATACATTAGTTACTTACTGAAACGAGACTGACCACAATATTGATATAAAAATGCTACTCTGATTAGTAATTTTCCAAGAGTAGCTTAGATGTGGCACAAGGCTGAAAGTTTGGGACACCCAGTGAAGATCGAACTCACTATTCAGTCGTAAATGTTCCAGCGAGACAAGCTTGCTAACCATTACACCGTTACGAGGTGCCCATTGTTAATCTGATTAAAAAGGAGAAAACAATTCACAACGACGAAAATGGCTAGAGTGTGCCTTGATTGCAATTTCATCCACAGTAAATCTGCACCTAGGTTTTTTACAACGTTTCACCATTCATGGCAGATCTTCCATTATCATAGGGTCGGATATCTAATCTCAAAATTAATGGAAAGAAAGACACATAAAAAAGACACCAAAAATGAAAAATAATATAACATTTAGAAATCCCAACATCTCAAGTTCGTGCGCATGTCTAGTCGCACCAACGTACAAATTCAGTCTAATTAAGTCATAAAGAATGTAACGCGTCACCCCAAAACTTTTTTCCCACTTTGTCATATATATATATATATATATATATATATATATATATATATATATATATATATATATATATGTATGTATGTATGTATAAATAAAAAGAAAGAACAGTAAGATATATAATCTGGTGTTCTTATAGATATTTTTTATTTTTACAAAATATTGCTCAATGTAAATTTACAGAACATTAATATTATAAATTAATTGATTTAAAATATGTTTTTTTTCGCTACACAGTTCTAACCATGTTTCAAAAATGGAAGCTAAAAGCCCCGAATTTAATTTTATAATTAAATTAAAGACATTAGTTCCATTTCATCCTCAAGCGAATTTTGGAGTAACTTTAAAAATTACTGGGTTTTAAAGACACAGCTAAAATCATAATTCACGTTTCCAAGGTTATAGATTAATTCACTTCTACTAGACAGGTGTGTTTGCGTGTTCTATATGTCTATATTTTGATGTATCAGTTATTAGCTACGTTTTGGTTTGGGGTAGGGATGTATTTTTCAATGAAATCTGACATCCGTTAAAAGCGTGTCGTCTGGATTTTTTTTTAATTTTATTGTTAACGGCAAAAATTCTTACGGCATTTTTTCTATTTGCATATTTAAAGATTTTTGGGGGGTGTTTAGGTTAGAATACTTTTTATTTAACTACGATTTGAAATATTTTTACATGAGAAACAATATATTACTATTTCTCATGTAAGTTTTACATGAGAAAAAATATATTAGGTTGGTGCAAAAATAATGCCGTTTTCTAACATATGTTACTATGTGAGAAAACGATATTATTTTTGCACCAACCTAATATTACTAGGTTTATATAAAAAAAAATAAATAAAAGTTTACTAAATCAGTGAAATTAACAAGCTAATTTTGCCGTCATTGTCATAAATTTTACTTAAATAATATTTGAATATAAAAAAATTTGTAACCTAATAATTTACATACTTATACTTGATGTGATAATAATTCTACATACTGTAAGGGATTCTAATTACATTTAATTGTTCTTAAAAGAAATATAGTATATTAAAAATTAAAAATTAAAAGTGACAACCGGTAGCAGTACAAGTACACAGTGGGCGAGTCCACTTGTATGAAAAATGGGTGGACCCCTTAACAATATATATATATATATATATATATATATATATATATATATATATATATATATATATATAATTATTTATTTAAAAATATGATTCCAACTCGCTACATAAGAGGTCTCATGTTTCAAAACAAGAGCCGAAAACTTCAAAATAATATTTGAATTAACTTGAGTTAAAGTAGGCTTTGTTCCATCTTCAAGCGAAATTTTTGGGGAATGAACTTATTTCTGAAATTTACGAGTTTTAATAGTATGGTCAGAATTGAAATCAAAAATTTCCATGGTAACATCAAGGGCGGATTGTTTAGAATCGGCAGGGGTGGGGTGTTAATAATTTGTATCAGTATAGAGTTATTTTCATAGATGCCGGGTCACGGTGAGGTGGGGGTGGCTAAATTTACGACGGAGGAAGTTTTCGTATAGTCTGGCTTGAGCGTCTACGGGGATTTATTTATTTATTTTTATTTTATTCTTTTATTATGTCTCTTTATGAAAGGGATTTGTGTATATGAAAAGGCCGTAACGTTCCTTATTTGACGACTTCATAAAGGGTTATCAATTTTTGTAGATTATTAAAACTATGTATATGGGCTATGGATTTTAAAATTTATTTTTTGTATGCGTGTTTTTAGCTAGTTATTCAGAGCGTAAGTTCGGTTGTGTCGGCAGAAAACCGTTAATTCTTGCCGGTTGTTTATATATATATATATATATATATATATATATATATATATATATATATATATATATGTATATATGTATATATATATATATATATATATATATATATATATATATATATTGCCTAAAGATAACAGATTGGAGGGAAAAGAAATGTTGCATATGAGGAATAAACCTAAAGAAAAATGAAAAAAGTGGGGAGGAACAAAAAGTTGTAGGTGGAATGGTGCAAGAAAGGAAGACCTCACCATACAGAATGTTGGCTTCACTTTTATTCCACCTTTGCCTATTTCATCTTTTAATGTCTGTAAATCGTATACATTTTTCTAGTATAATGCGCACTATACGTTGATAGTTAGGTTCATACAACGGTATTAATATATACAGATGTTACCTTCCGAAACTGTTTTACACATACGAAAATTTCCCATGATTATATTTTAAACATCTCAATTTGTAAAATGAGAATACTTTAAATAGATGAGTTCTGTGGGAAGCTTAAGTCAAAAGATATCTCGCCGTGGTAACTGATCTCGCAGGCCGTTACTCCTGCTGTTAGACCAGTACCTGTGTGCTTCACACGTGTTCTGTAGTCTTATGCCTTATTAAGCACAACTTTCTAAAATTTCTAAGGTATAAATAATTTGAAAAGAAGAAAAAAATTATCTATGGATTTAAATGCTCTCTCTCTCTCTCTCTCTCTCTCTCTATATATATATATATATATATATATATATATATATATATTATACTAATTTAAAAATATGGTTCCATCACTACACAGGAATTACCATGATTCAAAAACAGAAACTAAAACCTTCAAATTCAATTATAGAATTAAATTAAAGTCCGTAGACCTGTTACATTTTCAAGCGAATTTTGGAATATTTATGCTCTGTAGATTTGCATTGAGCATTTTTTTGTAAAAATAATTAATAAGAACAGCGGATTATATATCTTACTGTTCGTCCTATTCATCAATATATATATATATATATATATATATATATATATATATATATATATATATATATATGTGTGTGTGTGTGTGTGTGTGTGTGTGTGTGTGTGTGTGTGAAAATATTGTAGAAAATAGGAAAGAAACTGGTTTGGTAAATAATCCAAAGTTCCTTAGTATTTTTGTAATTATTTTTAAAAAATAGTGCTCGATACCAAAGTAGAGCATAAATATAATTATTTATTTAAAAATATGATTCCAACACGCTACATAAGAGGTCTCATGTTTCAAAACAAGAACCGAAAACTTCAAAATAATATTTGAATTAACTTGAGTTAAAGTAGGCTCTGTTCCATCTTCAAGCGAAATTTTTTGGGAATGACTTATTTCTGAAATTTACTAGTTTTAATAGTATGGTCAGAATTGAAATCAAAAATTTCCATGGTAACATCAAGGGCGGATTTTTAGAATCGGCAGCGGTGGGGTGTTAATAATTTGTATCAGTATAGAGTTACTTTCATAGATGCCGGGTCACGGTAAGGTGGGGGTGGCTAAATTTACGACGGAGGAAGTTTTCGCATAGTCTGGTTTGAGCGTCTACGGAGATTTATTTATTTATTTTTATTTTATTCTTTTATTATATCTCTTTATGAAAGGGATTTGTGTATATGAAAAGGCCGTAACGTTTGTTATTTGACGACTTCATAAAGGGTTATCAATTTTTGTAGGTTATTAAAACTATGTACATGGGCTATGGATTTTAAAATTTATTTTTTTGTATGCGTGTTTTTAGCTAGTTATTCAGAGCGTAAGTTCGGTTGTGTCGGCAGAAAACCGTTAATTCTTGCCGGTTGTTTAATAGGTTTTTATTGTTTAGAAGCTTAATAATGTGTAGTTTCTCTTGGAGGCACAAAGGGCATGGGTCATCCCAAGTTTTGCAAGTTCTAGTCCTGTTAATGATTTTCCATTTTACTTTAGGTGTCCTATTTTTTTCTTTCAGGTGCCAAAAATATTTAGATAGAGAGGTCTGATGTCTAAAGTTTATATTGTTGAAGGAGCATTTATGCTGCCTCCATCTGATTTTAAAGGCATTTTTCGTGGACCCAATGTATATCATATTATTGTTAGGGTTCTCCGTGGATGATATATAGTGCATTGGTATACCACAGATTTGATGCAGCACTTATTTTCTAATGGGCAGTCTACCGGGTTTCTACATACGCATAATTTTTCCCTTGAAGATGGAACAGAGCCTACTTTAACTCAAGTTAATTCAAATATTATTTTGAAGTTTTCGGCTCTTGTTTTGAAACATGAGACCTCTTATGTAGCGTGTTGGAATCATATTTTTAAATAAATAATTATATATATATATATATATATATATATATATATATATATATATATATGAGAGAGAGAGAGGTTCGCTTGTTTTTGGTTTTGTGAGAGGAACGTTGCTCAACCTGTTCTACTGTCATTCCTGTAACTCTTCAGAAGCAGAATAATGTCCGCTCGCATAGGGCCCATACTATTTGACATTCCTGACCATGTGAAACTGCTATACTGGTTGGTACGTCCGCTAGACATTTTCTTAGCTGAACAATTTGTTCCCTACTGATAGTACAAAGTATGAGTCGCTCAATTAGTACACTTAAAACTTTTGCTATATTGTGTCAAAAGTTGCAAGAGATTATGAATAATCTACTGGAGATGGCATTCAAGCGTATGCATGTATGTGTGTGTGTACATTTCTATGATGTCAGTTGATATGATCCGGATTTTGGAATCTATGCTTATATTCATCGATGTGCCTGATCCTTTACTGTAATATAAATACACTTGATGTACGTTTAATCTTAAATAAATAGAAACATATATTGACAGTGTTGCAATTTCATCTTATATCAGTATATACAGGGTTATCCCACCCAGAATCAACATCATTTCAAATGTGAATATCTGAGTAACTACATGTTTCATGTAAACGAAATTAAATAGGCTTCATGTTGAATAATAAAAGATTTATCAAAATTCGAACAAGATATTCACTGTAGATGTTATAACCGACTTCCTGAACGTTCAATATGCGCACCACCTGTGACACGGCACATATCATGGCGGTAGTCCAGCTCCTGCCAAACACGCTGTAACATTCCCTGCGTAACATTCTCCAACTCTTCAGTGATTCTTAGCTTAATTTCCTCTAGGCTTGTAGGAAGAGGTGGGCATCCTTTTATATAGCCCCATATAAAGAAAAATCACAAATTGTTAAGTCAGGTGAACGTGGTGGCCATTTCAAAAGCACATTGTCATTATCACTAGCACGCCTGACCCATCTTCCTGTTAGATTATCATTGCGATCAGTCTTCGCAGTCAAATTTGAGATTATTTGAGCGATTTGGGTATATCAATGATATCAGCTTGGGGCGGGGGACATCCTATATATATATATATATATATATATATATATATATATTAAACAAAATCGTTGATCGAATCAACGGATAACTTGCCAAAACTTAAAACTCTTATCCAGATATAGTCTGAAATTAAAACGACAATACTGAAAAAAAGAAAGAGAAAAAAGACCAGAAAACAAACTTACTCAGTAAAGTGCTCGAAGCCCAGATTACCTAGACCAAGTAAAAAAAAAAACGCTTAACAACGATCAAGCCTATGAAAGGATCACGCTCACGCTTGAACGGTCGTATATATATATATATATATATATATATATATATATATATATATATATATATATATATGCTGTGTTGGAGATATGACGACTAAGGGAATAAATTGAGCGGACCTTATATGCTGGTAAGAGAAAATGGAAACAAAAAGGACACTTACACTTAGCATCAGAAAAAGACAGTTGAAATTTCGTGGACACATAATTAGGAAAGCCGGCCTGGAGAAGTTGATACTCACAGGGTATATTGAAGACAAGAAGAAAAAAAACAGCGAATAACTACTTAACGAGCCTGTATAAATATTTGGCAGAACAAGGTTTAGGAGAGAAGATAAAGGTACAAGCCTTACTAAGAGCTACAAAAGACAAGAAAATGAAAAGAATAATGATTGCCCACGTCCTTAAAGGACACGGCACATAGAAGAATCTACACCACTTACTTTGAAACGTGTGCATGTATTTATTTCTGTGTGTGATCATTTACTGTAATCGAAGTGTAATTACGTTTAATATTTAATAACACATATTCACAGCGTTACAATTTCACCATAATTTGGTATCAGTCACTTATGTGCTATGCGTGATACACGCTTAGGCGATCATGTATCTTTCGATACATGACTGACGTGGCAGATTTTTCCCGAAGTAGGTTGCCATTTCTTTCTGCGGTAGACCAATTGCCATTCAAGATTATAGAACCCAGTCTGTCCTGCTATTTTACCCATAGCTGGAGGGAGAAGAAGAGGATTCATACATTTCCCAAGGGTATTAGCACGTAAATGAATGTAATGGATTCGACTGGAATACGAATTCGGCTTTCCGATTCCTCAATCCGAACCTCTATCCATTACTCCACCGTCCTCATTTGGTATACTGTTGTGATATTTGGGCAGGAGATGACCAGTCTTAGCTTTCCAGTCTCGATAGACCCCAAAAGAGTTTCCGCGTCCTTGTGGATGATAAATTGTTTTCCATACTGCAACCAATCTTTCACTGCTTTCTTGCTACTTCCATGGAAAGTGCTCAGACAAACTATATTCCTTAGTTTCACCAATTCTAACCTTCATGACTAATGCTCACCTCCAGATGTCTTCTGAATTTCCCGCATCTCTTCTGGATGGTCTCCTTGTTTAAGTTGCTGAATGCTGCAATAATCCCTGCCTTTGGTGTTACAAGGATTTTTTTTGTTTCTCGCTCAGCTGCACCCCACACGTAATAATCAAGGGAGTTTCAGTTTGTGGAGTTAAGTGGCCAGATACAAGGGGTGATGTGGTCGCAGAAATTGTCTGACAGCTATGACTGGGTGTTCCTTTGCTTGTATGACATGGACAAAATCCTGTTGCCATACATAGTTTCTTCTAGCAGATATCATCTTGACATAGGGCAGCACTACCCCCTCAAGGCACTTGATATAAACCTCTGTGCTGAGTGTGAGGCCATGTGGGTATAACTTCGCCATGACTAGTTATCTATCAAACACAATCGCAATCACCATTAGACTCATCCAACTCTTTCCGAATGCTTTGCACTATCCTCATTTTGACACCCAAACACTCTGAAATGTTCACATTGGAATTTCCGGCTCGAGCGCCAAGCAGTACAGCATGCCGTTTCCAAATCTCTTCCGGAGTGAATTGCGTCATAGTGCTCTTTTTCTCACAGACAGTGCCAAATTGGTCCTACTATAATCTGCAATCAAAAAAACAAAGCTCAGGCGCGAAATTAAAAATACAAAATGGCGACAATTTACGCATCGCCCCTATATATATATATATATATATATATATATATATGTGTGTGTGTGTGTGTGTGTGTGTGTGTGTGTGTGTGTGTGCGTGTGTGTGTGTGACGGCTAAAGGATAACACGGGCCTTTCCAATTAAGTATAATATGCTAGGCTATGAAACCAATTTAAAAAAATCACCAGGGGTCTCCTCAAACTTTTGAACTATATATATATATATATATATATATATATATATATATATATATATATATATATATATATATACACACATACACACTGTGAAGGGAGATGCTATGAATTGTGTTAGTTGAATAGTTGTCTTCTATGGTGTGGTAAGAAGTGACAACTTCATCCTCCTATTTCTGCTAATCTTGGTTCTTATTTTTCCCTATCATCTGACGTAAATGTTTTGAGTAAAGACATCTCGACGCCATCTGTTGACACTTGGCCGAAGCAAAACTCATAACACGAAAAGCCTTTGATCTTGTTTCGGTTGATCGATTTTCTTGATCAGAACGAATCTTGCCTTCAGTACCATTCACGCTGATCGAACAAGCTTTCAATTAGTTATGGAGTTGACTGATCGAACAGATTTACACTCCACGAGTTGAACAAAGCGATTGGGTTTCTCTGTAATTATATTTACAATGGAATTATTGCCGAATTTACTAAAGTCAGACTGACCGGTAAGGCCTTTGTCTGTGTTTTTAATTTTGAAATGTTTTCAATGGTGATATTGGCTCACCCATACTTCACTAGCGAATTTATCTTTTAAATACTTCAGCTGATTCCATCCGTGATTCTTTACCAAGCTGTAATTACAAATGACTTCCCATATGGCTTTAAAAGCAAGAAAGAACAGTTTCTACACTTTGATCCCACCCTGGAGACCGTGTAAATTCAATCTCATCCTAGGCACTCAGAATAGTAGTTCTCTTCGACTACTTGGCACCTAAAGCTACTGATCTCAGTAACTGAGGTAAATGGTTAAATTACCATAAGACGTTCAGTAAAAAAATAAACACGTAAAGTGACGTCAGTCGTGTTTACGCTACACCATCTGGACATTTTTGGAATAAATTACGGTAGATGATTGACAATATTTTGCCATTATTGTAAATTAATTGACTAAATTAGAAATAACAAAGACTGTGTTGCATAACACGAATGCCTAACAACGCTACTTCATTAGTTATTTGTTCATAAAGAATAGTTTGAATTAGTAAGTTGTCAACAGTAAGCACCACCCTTAAATTGTGTGTGTAGAGCTCAAAACCTGCGTTTTAAATGAAAATTCTGAGGCTGTCATTTAAACAGCCGCTTAATACACGAACAAAATGCTGCTGGTCGGCATAATTTATGGAGTTATTGCTCCGCTCTAGAATCGAAAAATATTGCTTTGTTATCGATTTAGAAGGGAGGTGCTGTTTATGATAGCGATACACTCGCAAATCGATCCTTGTTTTTTAACAGAGTTATTGGTCTCAGCTGTTTTGCGTACGAAAATATACCGTTTTTGTGATGGGGCTGCAAAAAGATTTCCCTTAAATAACGAATAAACAGATATATACAGTTTTAAATAAAGAACAAATTTACATAAATTAATAAAACTATGTGCCTGTTTATTCTTAATTTAAGATAAATAATTATGAACCTCAAAAATTTGTGATGTTACTTCCGAAAAAAATCCATACAAATATAGTTTAACACCTTCAATGCGTAAATAAATTCCAATCATTCCTGCAATGGCGTTAATTATGTACCAAAAGGTAAAAAAAAAGGTATCCGTTTCTCGTAGCAGAAGGAGAGTTGTCTTTTTTTTTTAAATATTTTTCCAAGCCGGAGTGTAAATCCACTTTCCGCATTAAACAGTAACAGAATTTTAAGCGGATATATCCGGATATAACTGGATATCCGCCTTCCGTAGTAAAGAGGATTAAAGAAAAGAGGTTAGAAAAATTCAAATGATATAAAAATATAATATAATATTGATATAATTGTTGTTAGCACATTTCCAAATATTTGTAAATAATAGCTAAAGTGACTAAGTAACTCTTCAAAGTCAAGGGTCGATTTGACACTGTATCGATTGGTCTTTCCTTCTAACAATTACAAATATCGACAGGTCTTTCCTTCTAACAATAACAACTCAGTAACGATAATTTTTCGATTCTGACAAGAGTCGTGGCCTAAGGATGTTTCACAAAAAGATTTATAAGTGGGCCAGTCTAATTTAAGTAATACCGATGTAATGGTGATTTTTTAAACTTACCTTAGATGTGGCACAAGGCCGAACGTTGGGTCACCAGCGAAGATCGAACTTACTATTCAGTCGTAATTGCGAGTAGTATTATGTATTTAGACAGATAAAAGATTTAAGATTTGTGCAGGAATTATATTTGAAGACACATAGATATGAACAGACTGGGGTATATATAAATAGTTGGCCACTCGTATTCGAGGATACACGTTTATTAGGCACATTTGTGTTTGTTCAACACCCGCAGAGTCAACCTGTGGTTTATACAGGAACAACTCTGAGCAGACCTTAGTTACAGTTTCTGGGAGAGAGCGTGTTATCTAGCGTCATCAACAATTTGAACAAGGCCAGCACACTCAAACTCTCGGTCACGCTAGCTATCGACATCCCCCAAGTGTTCTGTCTACTCAATTTCACTCACAAGGCTTTGGTCAACCCGTGGTATGGTTTTCAGGTACTTTCCAAAGGGATAACCCTCCTCCAGACCAATAACATTAGGAAGTCTTCTTCCTGACAAATCAACCTTGGTCTCATTGTCAGAAAGCTAACGTTCTTACCGCTTGGCCACGCGCCCATCCATCCATCCATACATACATACATACATACATACATACACACAATAGGTGTGGTCAAATAAGGATACCGCTTTTTAATTGCATTTTTAATATAGTTTTAATGACAAGCTGATTTTTCGAATATCAAGTAATAAATTCAAGGAAATGTCACAAACAGTTCCTTGTTTTTAGTATAGAAATCACTAAGCTGTGTGTGTGTGTGTGCGCGCACGCGAGGTGGAGTATTCAGGGTAGAAGAATTATATGAGGTCGATCTTGCACGTGGATTAAGTGTCTGCTTTCTAATTCTCGGTTCTAACACTACCCACACTGATTGATATGAAATATACAATCATATAACATCCCATAATATGTCAATATTGATACAATCATATAACATCCCATAATATGTCAATATTGATATGTCCCTGACTTAGCTTAGTCTGCTTGAAGGTCACAAGTAAGGAGAACTCAAAGAGGATCGAATTCAGTAGTCTTCGACACTAACATGCTAGGCATATGTGTGTGTCCGTGTCATATTGCAAGGTCTATTGACCAATTTTTGGAAGAAAGCCATACGGTGCATCCAGCCGTGCCATAAGCGATGTGAGGTTTATTTAGGATGTAATCCGATGTGACCAGCGTATGCAGAATTATTATGCCGGAATAGGCTTTGCACTTAATTTCACACCAAACTCAGTTCTCAACTAGGTAAATATTCTGATGACACAAATTTTTACTCCTATTTTAATATTAAGTCTCATCGGTTCGATATGTTAAAAATTGGAAGCTGATCTCAAAATTGACATTCATTGTGTTGTTAACCGGGCCAAGGAATGGCTTGTTAATTTTAACGCCTCCGGAACGATTTCACTGTCTGAGAGAACCCTTTGTGCCCTTCATCAGCATGGCTAATGCTAAACTCCGGGAGAGTGACTCGTTGCGCCTTCTCGGGCTTTCTGTTAACATGAAGTGAAAAGATTATATTGAATCAATTGCTAGGTCTACAGTTAGGAAAACTGGTTCACTATGTCTTGCTGGACAACTGTTTTCGCTTTGAATGTTGCTGCCACATATTATCTTGTGCTCCTTCTATATATTTAGTGATTTTTGATAAAATCCAAAGAAGAACCTGCAATGTCATTGGTCCTGACCTGGCATCTCAGCTTCAGGGACATTCTCACCGCCGTAATGTAGCTAACATGCGCCTTTTCTATAAATGCTTTCACTGTAATTGTTCTGATTAACTTTCCTCTATAGTACTTAGATTCCAAATTTTCGAATTTAAGCGCGGTACAAGATTGGCGTGGAGATCACATCATTTTACAGTCGAAATGGCTTGATGTAACCGTAATTTCTATGCTAAAAGTTTCTTTTCTCACATTTCCCGTTTGTAGAACTCTCTTCTTGCTTTCCAGTCAATTTTGGCATTGAAAAATTTAAATGCAATGTCAATCTTTATATTCTATTTTCTTAATTACTGTTCTTTTATTGTTCTTTCTCCTTAATAATGGTTTGCTTTTTCTTATATTCTTTCACATTCAGTAACCCCATTTCGTTTTATTGGCTTTATTACCTTGCTTGGGGTGAAATTCCAACACAGGAAAAAAGAAAGCCAGGTAACGGATTGACCTGTGTCTACTCCCGGTCGCCGAATTCAGAAGCACGTAACCTCAGAGCTGCACCCACTTTTGAAAAAGTCGGAATGACAATAGCAATTTTATTTGTATAAACAACCGCTTCAGAGAAGAATCGGGTAGTCTCTCATACATCCTCGACGAGAATGTAGAGTCGACGTTCGGTTGAGGGTTCTACGAGCCCGCACACACATACCAGTCGAGAGTATTTGATGAAGTTGGGAAATGAATAAAATATAATATTAAATAATTGGAGATTTAAGCTTCGCGTTTTCCATTTCTCCAGCACGCCCATTTTGTTACAATGTCATTTCTTACCAAATGAAACAATTTAAAAAAAAAAAAAAAACACAACGAGATACTAATTTTGCTATGAAGCACGAAATTGCTTTTGACCTCAAAAATAGTCGGGTGGTAAGATTAAAATCAAGCTCAGAGTTCACCAGAGTTCACTGATTGCCGAATGTTTATAGCTTTAATGATCTCGACTGCATCCAACAATTACATTCTTGGAGTTAAATTGATACATGCGGGTAACGTGGGCAGAAGAAAAATGATGGATGATAGGTCAAGTCATGGAAGGTCACTGAGGGTCAAATTTGAATTAAGTAACTTTTCCAGTGGAATGAAAGAACTAAAAAATTGCTTTCCTTTTATTGTTTTTTGTTGATAGTTTTCTTGTTTTTACAGTAAAACGATATACGTGCCTGAAAAACATTCTAAAAATCTAAAATGTTGAATATTAAACACGATTTGGTTGGGGAGGGCTATTTTAAATATGAAAAAGGACCCAGATTACCGTAGCTGTGTAAACAAAATATTCTTGCTCCAAAGAGTAATGTAATTTAAGAATTAAATTAAAATATGTTACAACTGATGTTGAGACGAGGTTCGGTTGTAGATTGAACTCTTCTGAGCTGCTTGATATTCCTTCCCCACAGATTTGAAGTAAAAGTTGAGATGTCTATTACGTTCTTCATGTTTCCGGATTGTCCAACGTTGTACGATGGAAATGGTTCATTTGTCAAGCGGCTTCTTTCACATATCATCGATGCAAATATCCTCATTAAGGCAGGCAAAATGGGAAATATGTTCATTTCTAGAATTCCGATAATTTCAAAAGACTTGCTCTGAATCCAAGCTAACTTCTAGTGATGTTCAGCTTTGCAATTGTCATCAATAAGGAACAAGGGGAATCTCTCAAGATCTTAGCATCAAAATAGCGTCTACATTCTTTTCCCACTGCCAGCTATATTTTGGTAATTCTATGCTTCAATCCACAAACAACCTTTCCTACAGGAAGATTCTTTAATGTTTACTCAGAAGCTCTGTCAAACCAACGGGTAATATAATTAAGTTCAGTTACTTTTCCAAGTGTAAATAATCTTTTTGTATTCATATAAGAAAAAATATATCAAAGAAGATATTTTCTGTGTTGTCATATTTGAAGTTCTTCTCTCTTAGACAAGGATAGATATATTTTTTTTCATTTAGAAATCAAAAATTAAAAGCGGTGGCTTGTCTAGAGAACATAATACTTGGTCACAAATGGCTACAATATAAAGAAAAAAGGAAAAGGGAAAAAGGGAAATAAGAGAAAAAGCTAAGGAGCGGGTGTAAAGTGAAAAAACGAAGAAAAGGACAAATAATCACGACACTCTACATGTACGCAAATTCGCGCAGACGGGAACACGCGAACGTTCGTACATCCGCACAGACTAGCGCATGGCCGCATACTCACAAAAGTACATAAAAAAAGAACAATCGAATATAAGCAATTGTTGATATCCCCTGAAGAGTAGACGGACGTTCCTCTCTGGAGTCGGGATGCTGAAGGTAACATCACTCAGCTAATAGACAAATTCTACTTATATATATATATATATATATATATATATATATATATATATATATATATATATACACACAAAGACAAGTTGAAGAGCAACTTATCAGCTGTCAATATACTCCATAACACCCTCGTGCTCTTAGCCTTAGAGCGAGTAGAGCAGAGATTAACGTGTTTTAGTGGACTCAGTGGTTTTCAATCTGCTAGTCTTAATCGGCTTCAAGAAGCGGGAGCAAGATCTAAAAGGTCAGCCAATCTAACAGTGACCTCATCGCACAATACTCACTCTTGCTCCATATGCGGCCTCCTTTCAAATCACTTGCAGGTCTTAAGATTATCGCATAAAATCCATAACTGAATCAATTGGTTAAGTTGTCGAAACCGACGGGATATATATATATATATATATATATATATATATATATATATATATATATATATATATATATATATTACTTAAACGATATCTTTAGTGAATACGAGTATTTTAGTAGATGCTCCGTTTATTTCTTAAACAGTATATATATATATATATATATATATATATATATATATATATATATATATATATATATTTTATTTCCGTCTACCTGTTTGAATATTCTAGAAATCCTATTAAACTATAATGAGCTCTCCAGCAGGATTCGTACCAGCGTCCCTCCAGGGGAAACCGTCAGATCTAATAACGGTTTCTTCTAGGCCGGTAAACGAAAATAAATAAATATACTGTTTAATGAATACATAGAGCGTCTACTCAAATATGAATGATTCATGAAAAATACCGTTTAATCTCTACTCTTGACTCAACCGGAATATTCCTGTCTAATTTCCCTCATAGAATTGAGTCTCTGTTATGTGTGTATAACCCCTTCTATGGTTTTTACTATCATCTTTAACCGTAATACCCACAAAGCACGTGGACCTGATGGTATCCTTGTAATAGTCATTTTGCTCCTGAACTAGATCTCTAAACTGTATAATAAACGCATCGCTGCCTCCTGCTTTTCTGCCTGCTGGAAGTCATCACATGTTGTTCCAGTTTTTAAGAACACTGTTGAGCTGTCCGCCCCTTCCAACAATCTGACTATTTCTTAAGGAGAAAATCCTAGAGGCCATAATCAATGCTGAATTGCTTCAGCATCTCTCACTGCAGGACTTTTTCTCAGACAGGGAATATGGCTTTCGTCTCTCCAGCTTAACTGTTGATGTACTGACTGTAGTCGCGGAAAGAGTCTATCATGTTCTCGATAAAACACAGGGAAACCCGGGCTGTAGAATTGAACATCTCGAAAGCCTTTAACGGGGTCTGGCATTCAGATCTTCTCCATAAGCTGAAAAGTTACGGTTTCACCAGACACATTTTTGAACAGATCCAGTCTTTCCTATCAAATCGTGAAATGAAAGTTACCCTGAATGGCCACTTCTTTAGATCCTTTCATACTAATGAAAATGTCCCCGAGGGCTCCATCCTGGGTCCTACTTTGTTTTTAATTTTCATTAATGACCTTCCTGATAACATCAGCTCTCAAATTGGTATCTACGCTGAAGATACAACAATTTACTCCTGCCTCGATAGTAAGGCTTATCGGTCCGACAAGGTTTTGGCAGCCGATGTCCAAAATGCCCTCTAGTCCGTCGTTAATGGAGGAAACGACGGCTTGTTAAGTTTAACGCCTCAAAAACGTCATTGATCATCTGGGATTCCCCTCACCGCCTTCCATCAATATGGCTGATGCTAGCCACCAGAAGAGTTACTCGTTGCACCTTCGCGACATCACGTTCTCTGTTGATATGAAATGGAAGACTATGTTGAATCTATTGCTAGGTCAGCTGCTAAGAAAGTCGATTCACTAAGTCGGGCGAGACAATTTTTCTCTCCTGTAGCTACCTTACATATCTATAAGTCTATCATTAATTCATGCTTAGAATATTGCTGTTACATATGGCGCGGTGCTCCTGCTATCTATATTTATCTCCTTGATAAGATGCTAAGAAGAATCAGTAATATTATTGGTCCTGATCTGCGGCTCAGTTTCAATCATTTTCCAACCGCCGTAAGGTTGCTTCTCAGTCTTTTCTATAAATATTTTCATGGTAATTGTTCGAATGAGATATACACTATGGTACCTAGATTTTTTATAATTTAAGCACAACACCTGACTGTCGTCAAGATCTTATCAATTTACTGTTGAGCTGGCTACATGTAGCTGTAAATTCTATGCTAAGAGTTTCTTCTCTCGCACTTCTCGCTCGTGGAACTTCCTTCTGACTCCATGCTTTCCAGCCATCTTTGATCTGCAAAAGATTAAATGCAATGTCAATCACTATCTACTATCCTCCTGATTAATATCTTGTCTTTTTTGTCCTTAATTCTTCCACACCCTGTAACCCGCTGTGATTTAGTGGCTTAGTGTGATTTAGTCTTGCTTGGGATGATACCGATTACAGAAATAAATAAAAATATAAAATTCACAGCATTCCTCTGTCGGGCGCATGTGTAGTCCTACCGACATAACAAAATTTAGTCCGATGAAATCTTGAAGGATGAAACACGTCACAAGTAACGTTTTTCCACTTTGTCATACAATTTCCTCATATATATATATATATATATATATATATATATATATATATATATATATATATATATATATATATATATATATAAATCGTTTAAAAATTCGGTATTTTATGTTGTTCATATTGTTGCTAAATTTGCTATATCTATCTGGAATATCGGAGATAGTATATTTGTAAATACAGTGTGGACATGAATAAAAAATATGTGGTGACTGTCAGTTTCGCACCTCAAATACTATATAGAGTCGTCACTTATGTTTTTAGGCTTCTAATGCTTTAGACCAATTTGTTCAGGTTGTTTTCTTATTCTAAATTAAAAATAAGAAATCGTTATAAGTCATATTTACCTATTGATTTCTTTTTTACGGCTTATCAATACTTTGCAGATTATTTTAAACCAGAAAATATTTTTAGATTGTAAGAATTTCTTTTTAGATAATAATAGTTTATTGATAGAATTTTTACTAATTATCCCATAGCTGAGGAACAAAACGTGCACTCATACATTACCCCCGCGCGTAAGTAAATATAACTGATTCAAATTGGAACTCGGCTCTTCGATTAAAAATTCCGAGCCATTATCCATTAAACTACCACTACATCCAATCTTACAACACCTGATATTCCCAAGTGGTCACCCATCTAGGTACTGACCGGTGTTTCAATGGGATGTGGCCGTAAGCCAGTCACGCTATATGTAAGCTATTGACTCTTAAAACGTTTTGGCGCAACATGATCTTCGAATCATCTATTTACTCATATTTGACTTTCTAAACGGCTAAACGTAGCTAAATAAGTATCAATGTATCGAGCTTTTCTAAACATCTGCTCAAACTCACACACACATACACGCACACACATATACAACTTATCCATGTAAATTGTAAACCTACTCACACATGCAATTAAAGATGTGTATATGAAATATGAATGTGTGAATCTATGTGTGTAACGATGCATGTAAGTGTACGTAGATATTTCTATATGTATGCATGCATCTATGAATAGATAATGAAGCTGTTTACTTTGCTCTGTGTATCATTGGGAGCGAATCTGTTGTCTTGTCATTTAATGAGGTAATTCAAAACGAAGACTTATTTACTGTGCTGCAACCGCGCCATCTTCGGTGATTTTTTTTATCATAAAGCCTCGTCTAATAAAGATCTATTTATCCTTGAAATCAAAATGAAAATGTTATAATTATTTGTGCTGACACACAAGTAAAAATATTTCGTCTTTTGACTCTAAATATTTATTGAATTTCTGCAGAATTTAATTTTAAACGATGCCGATGAAACTGATTTATTGTACGTTCGAGTGAGTGTTTGAGTGTGTCTGTGTGAGCATGTTCATGGGTAAGGGTGTATGCACATGCGTGCATATATGTATGTATATAGTTCCTTTAGACTCCTTTACGAAATATACGGCCACAACCTCACTAGTCTAGGCACTGTTGCTATGGTTTGTGTAGCAGACAGGTTTTACATGGCGGAATGACTCGTCACACGCCCAACCAGTTTTGAATTCAGAGCTTTCTCCTAGACTGATTTGCCAACCAGAGCTAGAAAGCTCAGTACTTTAATTCTGCTTGGCCCTGTCTTAGCTCCTTAGCATATATGTACGCTACACTCTGTCAGCACCTCATAAATAATGGACTATTTCGTTCTCATTGTGTGGAAAAAAAGGAAAAAAAACATATCAAAGACGCTACTTGGTTTCAGTAATAAAAAAGAAAGAAAGAAACGCCATGCCAATACCAGTTAGATAATGGACTGTTGCGTTTTGACCGTGTGGAAAGACGGAAAAGACATATGAGAAACGCTATTTGGTGTTAGTGATATTAGGTTGGTGCAAAAATAATATCGTTTTTTGACGTATTTTTTAACGTCAAAAAACGATATTATATTTGCACCAACCTAATAAATTGAAAGATAGATACATATGAACAGACTAAGATAGATAGATAGATGGAATGAACAGACTGAGATAGATATGTTTAACGTCTGTTTCAGTGAAATGTAAAAAATCTGTCAATTTAAAATCTTTTCATTTGTGCGCCCTTTTGCTTTAAATAACAACCACAATTTATATTTATGATCGTTATTGCAATATTTTCTTAAAGATGTGAAGCTCAAATATTTGACGATGCGATAGGGGAATTTCTATCATATGTTATTGTCGTGGAACTCGCCATGAGCGTATTCAATCATTAACTGAAGAATTAAGTTTAATCAGAAAACTGTGTTCCTAGTATACATTAATATGCATATAGATATATAGCTACAAAAAACCTACACACACGTGAGATCTGACACAGTTTTCTAAATCTAAACAAACATTTATTTTTGCCAAATTGGTTATCTTTTAGCGGCCTATTTGCAAAAAATAATTGGTGACGTACACATGTATACAGATACAAATCTATCTCTTCCTATCTTTGTGGGTCTGGGCAGATTTTTTTCCTTTTTATAATTTTCCCTTCCCCAGTCCCGCGATCCATTCACACCAACTTGTCAGGTAGCCTTCCAGGTATCTCTTACACCCAATACACCTTGTGAGCGTTAAGTTTTCCAAGCTCTCCTTCCTCATTATGTATCCAATGAATTTCAGCTTTTTCTTGATTCTGAGTATAAGTGTTCATTTTGTTGCAATTTTTTAAAGACTTCCCCGTTGCTTACTCGCTTCATTCACAGAATTCTCAGCAATTCTTCTATAGAGCCATATTTCTGTTGCCTACAATTTCCTCTTCATCAGTGGGGAGATTCTACAGTATTCACTGCCATATAAAAGGATGAATAACACAATAACCAATCCTGCACTCTTCAAAAGACGAACTTTCAGAATTTATTTTGGGGTCCATCTTGATTTGGCTGAGAGCGTTACAATACTTTGTGTGCGTGTGCGTGTGTGTGTTTGCGTGTGTTTGCGTGTGCGTGTGTGTGCGTGTGTGTTCTTCTGCTGTTAGCCTAATAATGATAAATTGTTAAGCAGTTGAATGCCAAACAGTTTCGGAAAGACACGAGGCTGCCATTCTTGTTCCAGTCGGCTGTAAAGGTAAATTGCAACTTTGGATTGGAAGCTGATCTGGCAGAGACTGGAAGAAATATATACTTAGGAGAGTCGGGGGAATACAAACAATAGAGAAAGTCTCCGCCCGTCTTGTTGTTTCAAGGAAAACTATGCATTCTTGAGTTAATCATTCTTAGAGTAAAGCCTATGGCCGTCAATTTTATTAGCTATATCACTTTACATAGCCGGTTTGTACAGTTGTTGGCTTTAAACAATCACAGTGACTCATTCGAGCAGCAAAAACGGTGATGACAATCATATTGTTGACGAGAGGCATGGGATGAAGAATAATTGCTAAAAATGATGGTAATAATAATGATGATGAGGGGGGGGGAAAGGGCAGAAAAAAGTGACTTGTAGCAGATTATTTGAGTGTGAAGAGAAGAACGAGGATAGTAAGTAAAATGAAATTGTAAATATGAAGGGGAAAGACATAATTACAGTAAAAAGAAGATTGAACCTGAGGAAACAAAAGTGGGGTGAAGGCGAAGAATTCTAGTGAATGCATTGGGGAAAAAGATTAAATAAAGATAAAATTGAAAAAGGCGATATATTGTGATGATGACGTGACGATATAAAATTATCACAAAATGATAATAGTAATAAGCGCCATATTGACGAACGGCTAGTTTACAAATGATGCTATCAAGGCGATATACAAAAGAGGAATATGTTTTACAGAGTCTTGCTAATAAGTATTAAATACATGCATGCAGAGATACATACATATATATATATATATATATATATATATATATATATATATATATATATATATATATATATATATATATATATATATCTGTGTGTGTGTGCATAATTAATATATAATGACAAACACTTAAAAAACCATAGGTAATATTTTATTTTATTGAAGTCGATAAAACACGGGTTCAAATCTTCAGGCCTGTAAACCAAATAAAAATGGAAAAATTTACATTTAGCCAACCGCCATTTTTAATCTGAATTATCACAGTTTATTTTGTTTTTTTTTTTAAGTTAAATACATATGTGTCAAAATCTTAACCGAGGAAGGATCCTATCAGATTTTCCAATTTACACTCAAAAACTTTTTTCAAATGTATTCTCAAATGCCAATTTCATGTAACGGATGTCAATTTAGGTCATCACAGGTCATAATGCAACTTAGACGACACACCGTTTCATTCCCTCTTCCTACAAGATGATAACATCTTTCTTTCTCCCACTCTCTGTATACGTTCCGTATACAGAGAGTGGGAGAA
Source organism: Acanthosepion lycidas (assembly GCA_963932145.1). Taxonomy (NCBI): domain Eukaryota; kingdom Metazoa; phylum Mollusca; class Cephalopoda; order Sepiida; family Sepiidae; genus Acanthosepion; species Acanthosepion lycidas. The sequence continues at coordinate 62,138,417 of OZ010583.1, forward strand.
AGAAAGATGCTATTCTTAATTTTTAAACATAATTTTTTAAATTTTCATTTGGTTTACAGGTCTGAAGATTTGAAGCCATGTTTTATTGACTTCAATGAAATAAAATATTATCTATGATTTTTAAATGTTTGTCATTACAAAATAATTTTGCTCTGTCTTTTGACATAGAGCTCTCAACGGATCTATATGTTCTTGGAAATTGCATACGGATTATCAATAATTTTATTATTAATATATATATATATATATATATATATATATATATATATGTATATGTATATGATCTGTCTGAAAAGTAACGGGACTGGTTTTGTTGTATGAGCTATGGGCGCAAGAGTCATAAGCGAATCGTGTTATCAGCTAAAATTATATCTTGGGAGTACATAACTGTAATCTTAGCTTTTTGCAATCATTGCATTTTTTCACATACCATACTTGTGGCAGTACAAATCGTGACTGCTCCACAATGCACCTGCTCCCAACACCCTGTTACTTTTCAGAAAGACCTCGTAAAATTGCTGATAAAGAAGAGCGGACAGGTCCGCCTACGAAACTCTGGAGTCGAGATAGTGATGGTAACATCAATCAACTAAATGACAAATTTTTACTTATAATAATTCTCTCTCTCTCTCTCTCTCTCTCTCTCTATATATATATATATATATATATATATATATATATATATATATATATATATATATATTATAATTGTTCTTCTTTTGGATATATTGCCATCGCAACAATGAAATTCAATTATAAAACTTAAACTTAAAATACAAAGTTCCGCTCCATTATCAAGCGATGTTAAGAGTAATTTTTTAGAAATTGATTTACTTAATTTATAAGTCCATAGAAACTTTATATTTTGAGATGTTGGGGTTAAGGAAAATCCATCATTTTTAGTTTAGGGGTGTTAATAATATAATATGATATAATAATATGGTATACTGTTGTGTCACTGTTTTTTTTTAAATAAAAATAAATGCTAAGAACACTGAATTATAAATCTCATTGTTCTTTCCTATTCTTCTAATATATATATATATATATATATATATATATATATATATATATATATATATTAATATGTTATTTTAGTGAGTGCTCATATTTGACTTGCTATCTATACTTTTTTTTATTTTATTAAAAGTACCCATGACTTATATAGTAGTAAGAAATAATATCAGGCAAAAAAATAAATAAAATAAAATAATAAACGCATGTGTGTGAGCGTGTGTGTTATCATTAAATTCTGTCTATTTAATTTTTATTTTATTTTTCCAATTTACGAATGAGATGTATATCGGGACTGAAATTCTTGTCAAAATCCAAAGAAGGGTCTGTAATGTAATCGATCATGAGTTGGCATCTCGACTTCAGTCACTTTTCATCGACGTAACGTGGCCTCCCTCTGCATTTTCTATAAATATTTTCATGGCAACTGCTCGGACGAGCATTTTTTTTTCCTTGGTGTCCCGACTTTATGAATTTAAGCGTGCATTTAGGCCCCACCCTTCTACTATCGAAATAGCTAAATACAACGACCACTTCTACTTCAACAATTACTTTTCTCGCACTTCCCACTAGTGGAACTCCTTTCCGTTTACTTGCTTCCCTGATAACTACAACCTTCAAAAATTTCAATGCAACGCCAATCGCCATCTTCTGACTTTTGTCCTTTCAGTCCTCCCTATTCTCAGTTTTCTCATTCACTTTTACTCCCTGCAACTCCTCACTTCTTTACTAGTGGCATTTCCGCCTTGCTAAAGAGTGTAAGGATTAAAAAAAAGCAAAAAAAAAATAAAAATAAAAATAAAAAAAATACGGCTATCTCGGTCATTAGCAAGAATTGAGTGCTGTTAGTAAGGTAGAAAAAATTTTCTGATTAAATCCTGGAGTTTTTATGGTTGCTGCAACTGTAATATATATATATATATATATATATATATATATATATATATATATATATATATATATATGTGTGTGTGTGTGTGTGTGTGTATGTATATATATATATATATATATATATATATATATATATATATATGTAAGTTAATTCTATAAACAACAACCAACTGCGTTAATGTAAAGCTCGTCAGTAAAATGAATAGAGCGCTCCGGCCGATTGGCATTTGTTTACATTCGTAAAAGCAATACGCTAGATTTAGCTGTTTCACTTTGCCGATTGAAGATAGCTCAGAGGTAGAAGTTCTGAATTATACCAAAACGGTTGGGTTTCAATTCTGGTTTGAGGCATTCAGATGTCTAGTTGCCCTGAGAAGCTGTTATACAGTACTGCAAATGACACACACACACACACACACACACACACACACACACATATATATATATATATACAAAAGATGGATAAAAGTTCATATAGGCATTTGTTTATATGGACTTTTGTCTTTTTTTGGTGTGAGAAACCCGCCCACAAATTTTGAAAATTTAATTTTAATATACTTTGTGTGTGTATATATATATATATACTTTGTGCGTGTCTTTTAGTATCTCCGTGTGCTTTTGAATCTTTTCTATTTGCTATATTCTCTTTTTATTCGTCGTCTATTCGATTGGTAACCTTTGATTTTCTTAAGAAGCTTTCCTACAAAAATTCTGGTGCACGACATTAAGAATAAAACAGTTTTTAACTTGCATCATTCACGATTTCGTGTTAGCAATGGCGAGTCAAAAGGACTCATCAATTTGTCCGTGAGGCGTTCAAATATGGCAGTAATAAGGATTTTTAGAAAGCAAATTGAGTGAACGAAATGAAATAATCTAAACGTGAACGAGCATGAGGGAAACGAAAACGACAATATCAAGCAATTGTGCCGATGTTGGTAACGAAAATGATGATCAGGAAGTCGCTATTTTTGGCGGCGATCAAGTTAAGAAGTAAACACCATGTGACATTAACCATAATGACGTTAGGGGAGACTATGGTTAGAATTGTTACTATTTGCATAAATAAAGGTCACAGAATATTCCCGAAACATGCTTTTAATGGCCGACTTAAAGCACATTCATAGTAGAATAAAATCGATTTTTTTTTCTTTCTTAAGCTAGTTTATGGTAACGAATTGGTCATTGAAATGTCTTCCAAGATATTGCACCTTTCATTCCGATGCTTCAACACTTTAGATATATTCTCAAGTTTGCTATGATGAGGCAATCTTGGGAATGATGACGAGAGGAACAAATTTAGAGTAACGGCAGTAAACTTAAAGATTATATTGTCAATAATGACGAAGATGAAATTTACCATGATGACAATAGCAATACATTGCTTGGAGGGAATTGTTAAGAAAAAGGAAATGACAGCAGAGTTGCTGATTAGGATGTTACGGGCAATAATCTATTCTGTAATATAAAACAATGTGTCTTTATATTTATCGGTTACGCATCCTTATCTTCCCTGTTTTGAGATATTTACTTGTTATAGTAAAAAAAGGCAATAACAACAATCGTCTTAGAGATTAAAAAATGGGGGCTTGAATCGATAGAGTGACGGTTTTACTGAAGAATTCTGAGAATACCATAGATAGGACATGTGAGAAAAGAAGTATTTTAAAGGCAATAGGAACTACAAGGTAACTTTCAAAGACATTCAGAGAGCGGGAGTTGAAATAAGAAAAGGGTCTGGAAAATTTAACACTCATAGGATATTTGGAAGTTAAGCAGACGTAGGGGTGCAGTGAATAATTTACTTAGAGATTTTAAGTGAATGAATGACAAAACAAGGACAAAGATGGATGGAAAGGGGCAAAAGTTACAGCTGAAGACAGGAAGTTGGAGGCAACCATGATTGTTCACGTCCTGAAGAGACGTTGCGCATAAAATAAAATAAAAAAACATAATAACGAAAAAAAATATTAGTAAATAGGGGAGATGAGGCTGCCAGATACCTAATTTTTAAAATATTTTTATTGTTTGCTTACTTTTTCTTTTCTTTTTTTAAATTTTTAATCTACAAAATTCCGCGACTTGCGTCCGTCACAACCTCTAAAATAGACATACATTGACCGACCGAAACAAAATTTGGGGGAGACGTGCAAACAGATAAAGGAGTACAAAGTACAGTTGATTTTACTCGGGCGTGTACTTTAGTACAGTACGGCACGGCGGAGTAATGGATAGCGGCTTGAGTTCGAATTCCAGCCGAATCCATTACATTCACTTGCGTGCTAATATCCTTGGGAAAGTTATGAATCTTCTTCTTCTCCCACTAGCTAGAGGTAAATAGCAGAACAGACCGAGTTCTATAGCCTTGGATAGCACTGGTCTACCGCCGAAAGAAATGGCAACCTAGTGTGGGGAAAATCTGCCAGTCATGTATTGAAAGGTGACCATGTATTTTTTTTTTATACATTACTGACGAGGCAGAATTTTTTCCCGCGGTAGGTTGCCCTTTCTTTTTGCGGTAAACCTGTTGCTATAGAACCCGGTCTGTTCTGCTATTTTACCCATAGCTGTAGGGAGAAGAAGAGGGTTCATACCTTCCCCAAATGTATTAGCACATAAGTGAATGTAAAGGATTCCATTGAAATTCGAACTCGGCTCTCCGATTCCTTAATCCGAACCGCTATCCATTACTCCAAAGTGAACTTTAAGATTTTATATATATTTAACTCTGGTAAAATATGATGCACTGTAAATATACACACAGTAAGGAGATTAGAGTTTGTAAATCTCCACAAAAAAGATAGAAATAACTTCAATAATACTAAATATTGTGAGGATTTAAAAACGCTCCAGCGTTTTGCCAAAAAATTCTAGTATTTCAAAAAGCCAAATTCTTTTATACACCCAACAATGGAGTTAATTAAATAATTGGCTGGTTGTTTTTGTCTAGCGGAATAGCAACATCTATGGTTTATTTAATGTGGAAATTTAGATATTTTGTACGTAATTTTATCTATTCATTTACCTTCTGGGGTAGTGGGAAGACAATGTTTTAGTGACACTAATTAACCCATAGATGGGGTGAGAAGAGATGGATTCATATCTTTCCCAAAGGTATTTGCGCGTAAGTGAATATAACGAACCCAACTGGAACTGGAACTCAGCTCTCTGATTAACAATTCTGAGCCCTTATCCATTACACCACCTACACGTCTAAGCTTAAAGCACCTGGTATTACTAAACGGTCGCTCATCTAGGTACTAACCAGGTTCGACGTTGCTTAACTACGGGAACCGGTGTTTCAATGTGATGTGGCTGTAAGCCATTTAATTGAATAATTCAAAATCATAAATTACTCATGCCGAAAATATAAACAATGCAATTGCTAATATACTTAAATATTTCAGGGTTTTTTTGTTTTGTTTTTTGGCCAGTAGGTTAGGTTGTTTGATTTTGCATGTCAACTCTTGTATAATTTTCCATGAGACCTCAGTGAGGATTGAACTCAGTAGTAATGGTCAACGAGGCATCTTTTTTGACGATACGACTAAAATAGTAATAACACTAACACAAGGTATTGTTCTCGTGGCTTATGATCTTAACTGATAGGAAGAGTTAACATCAATTAATACCCCGTGTAGTGTTACAGATTTACTTATAAGTTGTCTGACCTTAACAAGTCTGGCATGTCTCCTAAGGGTTAACGCACGATACATTTCTGAAGACCCCGCCATTGCGTAATGGGGGGGTGCTCAAGTGCTTGTATTTTAGTTTGAAAGATGAATTAGCCAAGGTGGCATGTTAATCACAACTAGATTCTTGTGAACACCCTCAATTGGAGACCGTCTAATCAGTATGGTTTAATCAACTTGAAGGTATTTTCAAATAGACCCCCCACCCCGGCTACAAGATTATGAGCTGATTTTATCAGACTGTCAACATTGTCGCACACATTTGGCTGTGATGCATACATCTGCGTATCATGATGTGTGTATGTCGGGCTTCGTATATTTGTACGCCCGCATTAATTTGTGATGCTCTCACGCGAATAATAATAATAATAATAACTAGAAATACCTGTGAAAATCTAACGGTTTTCCTAATTGAATTTTCTGGTGGATCGGGATTCTTGAAAGTTTCTCAACTATAAAATATATTTCCCTTTTTGCCTCATTAAATAAGCTTACCAACTTTAACAAAATTTTGCAATAACAATCATAAGAATGACTTCGGATCATTATTTTTTTTTTTAAAGTAAGAGGGTACAAATAAAAAGATTCAACATTGACAAGTTTTTCCATTTCCCTGAAGCAGACGTTAAAACACGAGAGCTTTTTCTATCTTCCCTTTCTTTCTTTTTCTCAGTGACACCAAGCAGCATCTCAAATATGTCTTTTCCGTCTTTCCACGTGATCAAAATGGAACTGTCCATTATTTGCGAAGTATTGGCAGGGCGTAAGGTACGCGTTACCTAACAAAAGAACAAACCGAATTATAATATGCTATATTTCTACTCGGCTCGTATCACTTTACACGCGTCACTCTTTTCGCCATTTTTCTCTAGTAACAAATGGGCATCTTAGTAGCAATGCTAATTATATTAGGTAAAATAATTACATGCAAATGACTAGTATTTTTCACAATAAAAAAAATTATGTACAAGGTTGCAATGAAAGAAAGAAAACTGATAATTTAGGACGCACAATGACGATATTGATGATGAAGGTAGCGCTAGCCGTAAAAAAGCAGGTATCTGGATAATGAAAACAGTGTGAGGCTGAGAGGAGGCAAAAGAGTAACGTCAACTTCACTTGTCCTCAACCTCTACTTCGTATAAAACAGTGTAAATTTGCAACTGCCGATATCTCACCATTTCTTGTCAACAAACGCGCATATTCATATTCTTATATAATTTGGTCATTTGCAACCAAAAATCAGTTTTAATCCTAGTTTCGAGAGATCCGCTTTCTGGGCAGTTTCTCCCGATTTTGCTTAAAGCTACACTTTATCAACTACAGTAATCTGCTGATGAGAATAGTCAATTTTTGTACCTACACAATTAGGCTCTTGAGTTATAAATGACTTTGTACCAATTCCCATATCCTTATATGGAAAGATGTGAAAATACCCAAACATATTATGTCTTATACTACCATAATGAGAGGTTTTTTTTTCAAATATGTACACAAATACAAGAAAAAAAACAAAGCATGTACAGAGGATTCTCGATATACGACAGAGTTATGTGCCTACGATCCGTCTTAACGCGATTTTCTGTGCAAGTTGGAACGTACCCGTGATTTTCCGTGAATAAGCACTCACTCCCCAACAATCCAATATGGCGTACAACCAGGAAATAACCCACCTCGCCTTCCACACTCTCGCGCCGTATGTCGACGTATTCTTCTGCGGTGGAATGTATTCTACCGCGGTGGAATTTATCCTTCCGCCGCACCGTTTGCGTTGTATGTATGAGGTCAACAGCATGAGTCGAAACAAGATTCATTAAGATTGCGTTGTAACCACGATTCATCGTAGGCCGGGACTGTCGTAAACCGGGGACTTACTTTATATATTTTGTATGTAAATCCGAGTTTCTTTACATCACAATAATAAACATACGGTAAGTAGGATTATTAGACCACTACAAGTACTGTAGTCTAAATGAAGCACTTTAATTACTACTGTTACATAATTACTATTATTGTTTATCTTATTGTCGATTTTAATCAGAGTACTGGATCATTAAACTCTTGGAAAAAATTAAACATTGCGAAATCAGAAATAAAGAGGTAACTTACTGTAAATTTATCGTAGTTCTCTACAAGTGAAACCACATACTGCATATTATATTCTATTCAACTTCAGATTTCGTCACTTACAGTCAGCTAGTGGGTATGTGGCCTCGGGCCATCTCCAAACGTAGATTCTTCATCTTCATGAAGATGTAAGAGACTATGGAATGGGTCTGTATATATTTACCCGTCATGCTTTTTTTTTCTACGTGGGAACATCCTAGACGCAGCTCGGTCGACCACATGTTTACCTATTGGGGTGAGCCACTTGTATCCTGTGAGGCGTGGATCTGCTAGTTAAACTACAGCAGCAGCAGCTAGCGAGGTGTGGTTGTGAGCTTATGCTCCATTGGGTAATGTACAGTTTTTGAGAAGAAGAAGCCTGGGTAATAAAATAAGCTAAAAATAACGGGTAACAGAATCGTCGTTTTCACTGCTTAATCAACTGTTTCCGTGGCTGAATGGGATTAAGGTGACGCTCATGAAAAGCCGACCTCAAGCCACGTTGAAGGCTGCTTCTTTATTTCTCATTTCGAATTGTTTGCTTCAATTATCGAATAGCGTCTTGTGGTAAAACCCAGCGACAAGATGAAAAAACACAAAAAACGCTAGTAATAAAATGATTCATTTCTTTTTACAGTGTTTTATGAAAAAGAAACATTTTTTTTAATAATTTTGCATGCAAAGGTAGTATTCTAAAATTTCATCGCTTCAAAACAATATAGCCCAAAGGAGAAATGCATTTCAATTAAAATGTTCTCTTTTCTATTCACATATAGAGCCGATGAATATAAGGTTCCTTAATTATGCAAAATTTGAAACTTGTTCTCCATATTTTAATATAAAGGAGAAAAGTTGATAATCTAATAACAATAGCAGCAACAAAAATGCAATTATTAAAATATTTTCAAAACAACAATTTCTTGTAAATGTTTATAAACCTATGTTCAGTGGAATGATAAGCACTAGAAAAGCAGGAAATGAATTATCTCTACAGAAAATAGATCAGAAAACATTGATTAGCTCATCTCACCCTAAAACAGGAAAACTTCAAAATTATATTGTATAAACAAGTAAAAAATATTCACATATTTTAAACATTTTTTAGAAATTGCATGTCTTAAAGTACAAGGACATATTGTAAATCTTAAAATAAAAGGATCTATTTCATGTATTAAAACGCAAAGATTGCTGCAAATCTTAAAGTAAAAGATTATTGTAAGTACAGAGACAAGTAAAGTTAATGTTAAAATACAATGATTATCGTAAGTACTAAAATATAAGGTTATATTCTAAGTCTTAAAATACAAGAATATTTGCATATTTTGAAGCACAAAGATTATCATAAGTTTTTAAGTACAACGATTATTTTAAGTCTTCAAAGTACAAGGACATATTATAAATCTTAAATTATAAGGACTATTGTAAGTCTTAAAGTATAAGGAGTGTCTTAAGTTTTAAAATGCAAGGACATATCGTATGCGTTAAAGCAGAAAGATTATCGGAAGTCTTAAAATACAAGGACTTAAAGTACAAGCCTTAAAGTACAACGATTGGTGTAATTCTTAAAGTACAAGGATATATTGTATTCTTAAAATATAAGGACATACGTATATACGACAGAAAGTCAAAAATTATCCGCACTCTAAAGATATGACGAAAGTGCGAGTAATTACCGACGTAGTATGTCTTCAAGCACAGACATTGCTGTATGTCTTAAAGTACAAGGATTATTGTAAGTATTAAAGTACGAAAACATACAAGTATTAAAATACAAGGACATATTGTAAATCTTAAAGGACAGGGACTAATTTAAGTCTTAAAGTACAAGTTTATAATTAATATATCTTTTTAACATTACCGTATTTGACGACATATAAGACGCACTTTGTTTACCAAATATCTTTTAAAAAAATCCCCTGCGTTTTATATGCCATATGTAAGTTTAAAATTCGAGATAGTCAGCCGAAATTAGCTACCTGGCAATTCCTTTTAGGTTAGACATTAGAGTAACTTTTATATACCTATTGGCATTATTTAAAAGGCTATTATGCAGATTAAAAGTGTTATTGATAATATTCATTATATTAATTTCATCACATTTAATATTAGTACTTTGTTTCGCTAAATTTATATGCAATAAATACAAATTATATATTTGTAAAATATATTTGTTTCATTAATATTTTTCTTGTGGTAACTTCCGGTTGCATTGTTATAAATACAATCAGAATATTTATATCCTAATTATTCGAATAAGAGGTTTACAAGACACAGGTTGTACAGATCACATCATAAAGGAAAATTTTTGACTGGTTTTTAATGGTAACTGTACTGTTTTGCTCAACTGCAATAATTGTTTTTATAGACTCGTGATCTTTTTTTTTTACTATTATTTTTCGTTTTATTGTAATAATGGCTTTCTTTGACCAAAATAATACCTCATAAATATAGCCTAGGCTATACTATTTACTAATAATTTTACTAATTTTTTGTTAATTTGCCCTGCTGAAATTGAGGTGCGTCTTATAGATCCATGCGTCTTATATGCCGTCAAATACTGTAATTAATGAAGATAACTATATGAAAACTTAATGTTTGCCGACCTCAAATAATTAATTTGTCTCTCATGCCGTAAAGAAATCCGTAAAGCTTTAAAATGGAGTAGTAATTCAGAAGTTCCAGGTGTTTTGTTTTTAGAATAAAATTTTGAGACGTTGTCAAATTTACTTTGTGATGGGTCGGTTCTCTGAAGCGTTTCACATGTGAAACACTGACTGAATTATTTTAACATAATGGTCATTGCTTGCTGCTAAGCGAGAAAATATTTAAAAGAAAAATTCTTTAAAGAAACAAATTCGGTTTTATTTTTCCTTACTCTCAATCTAACCACAGATTTCTTTAGATGCATCATCCATTACGAAAGATAGAGGCTTCTTCTTTAATAGAAAAAAATGTAGCGAAACAAAGAATAATGGCTAATATATCAACCGGCATGGTTCATTCCCAAACACTGATGATACAATTCCAACCATAATTTTATCATATATGATTCCATATATATATATATATATATATATATATATATATATATATATATATATATATCAATAAATCCGTAGTCTAAGGATAAAAAGGTAATTATTTTACAAGAAAATATTAATTTTTCAACATTTAGTGGTGAATATTAATTACAAGGCTCAAATATTGATTCTGTGAAATATATATTAGGTTGGTGCAAAAAACGACATTATTACGTCATTATTTTTGCACCAACCTAATATATATGTTATGGGATCTTACCCATAATAATAATAATGGACTATTCCATACTTAATAAATACTGCGCCTCAGGAATCAGTAGTTCAAGGAGTCAGTAGTTCAAGTCGAGTCAAGAGTCGAGTCAGAGGCAGTCCGAAACAGAGTCGCGTTCAGATAATTACTGCAAGACATTGGAATAGTGATACTGGTCGAGACTACACTGTTCCCTCTACTAAACCTGATTGTTCATACTAACACTTCTACTTCTCTGTATATATTCCTGTTTGTAATATATCTGTGTTATTCCATACCTGTGTTCGAGTTCTTCTTTATTGGTTCTACCTTGGATTATCACCGTGGTACAAGGAACCGGACCATAACAATATATATATCTATATATATATATATATATATATATATATATATATATATATATATATATATATATACATATATATATATAGAGAGAGAGAGATAGATAGATAGATAGATAGATAGATAGATAGATAGATAGATAGATAGATATTATAATTATTTTCTTTTAAAAATATGATTCCATCGCGACACAGAAATTTCTATGCTTCAAAACTGAATCTAAATTTGTAAATTTAATTATAAAATTTAAACTTAAAATCCAGATTTTCGTTCCATTGTCAAGCGATGTTAGGAATAACTTTCTAAAAAGTAGAACAACTAAAAATTGTCAGTATGCGAACTTGTTAATACAATTTCATATTATATCAGGATACGTTCCTATCCCCTCCCAGCTTTACAAAGATACTGCACCGCGATGGCTTATACTGTTTATGCATCTGTCCTACATTGTTTATACATATTTCCTACCAGATGATGCATACTGTTTCTCTCATTTCCATTCGATAGTGATGTTTTCTATCGATTATTTGAACTGAATCCCAAAGATGCGGATGATCTCTTCTTTCTGCAGATATGATCGGTCACACCAGACTTTTCTACTTCCTCTTTGAATAGAACTTCCTTATGATCTCTCATCTGACTTTAAGACGACAGCTGCTTTCTCCATTACTCTTGTCCGCTTTTCCAATTAGAGAATACAATCCACAGATGACAAATGGAAATGACAGGAATATTAATTGATATCCACGTTAATACAGATAGAAAGAGAAATAAATTGATTTTTATTAAAATAAAATAATTGCTAGATTAAGGAATGATTGATAAGTTAAGGAAGAACAATGATTGGTTGATTAACTGGAAAAGGATTTACAGATGAAGGGATAAAATTATTTGTAGATTAATAGATAATAAAGGATGTTTTAGAAGCCAACTAAGGATTTAAAAATCTACTATTTCAACATTTACATTAATCAAAAATATTTTTTACAGAATGAAAATTCAAATACTGGAAATATTTTCCCATTTAATCATAAAAAATTATACGGTGTAAATATCCACAAAGTAAATTATTAAAAAAATTACACGGCGTAAATATCCACAACATAAATTCTAAAAAATTATGCACCGTAAATATCCACTATATAAATTCTAAAAAACGTATATGCCATAAAAATCCACTATATAAATTCTAAAAAATCATACGCCGTAAATATCCACCATATAAATTCTAAAAAAAAAAAAACATAGGATGTAAATATCTACCTTGTAAATTATAATAAATTATATGACGTAAATATATACCATATAAAAATGCACGACGTAAATATCCACCATATATATTATAGAAAGAAAATATCCCCTATATAAATTATAAAGAAATATACGATGTAAATATCCTCCATATAAATCATAAAAAATATCCAACGTAAATATCCTCCATTTTCAACTTTACATAGATGTGTTCTTTTTCGATAGCCCACTTTTTTTAACAATGGTTAATAAATCTGACTGAAGCTCTTGAATTTCTACACAGATCCTATGTTTGAGCTGCTGAATTGTCAACGGTTATTTATGCATACACGCTCCTTAAGCTGTGCCCCAAAGAAAATAATCAGAAGAACGTTGTGGCCATAACATTTCAGAATTTCGCGAAATTATCCGGTGACAAAAACTTTGTTTAAATCCAAAAAAATTCCACAATTTTATTTCTTTGTTCAACAGTGAATTTTCCCATGGGGAGATTCCCTAATTTTATCCAAGTTCTGAGAAGTAAATAAACCAATAAACCTATTTAAAAAATCTAAAATGTTATGACATTTTTAAATACTTAAGTGACTTTTGAGACAGCTACTATATTTGGTAGCTTAATGGTAAAACGTTTGGCAGATTAGAGGATAAAATTATTGGTAGATTAAGTGATAAAGTGTTTAGAGAGATTAAAGATAAAGTTTTTGGTAGATTAAACGACGAAATACGATATCCATGGAAGATGAGTTAATCATATTTTAATGTAGCTATTTCTAATAAAAATGAATATTAAACTTGTTTTCAAAAATAGATGTATTTGTTGTTACTATTATGATTATTTTAGTATTTCATTTTTGAGATAAGTAATTGTCAATATTATTGTATTATTTTCGAATTATTGTTCTCATCTTGGTTGATATAGATGTTATTATAAGTACAACGTTTCGACCAAGTACCATCTGGTCATCATCAAGTGTTTGTCGTTTGGCTGATATGGACCACCTCGTGATGGAATTTGTTCTTAAAGTTTGCGCTGCCGGGTTTCCTTCTATAACGTTTAGTTTTTTTATTGAGATATAACAGCAGTTTTAAGGCGCCATATTTCTCAATCTCAATTTCAAAATCTTTATATTTATTCGTTTTGTCGTATTCTTTAGTAGACACATTTTTATCTGATGGCACTGCCATATTTATTGGAAGGAAATTGTGTTTCTCTGTAGTCTTTAATCACAATGTCTGGTCTATGTCTGCCAACATGAATGGCAAATTCCCAAAGAACAGTGACCTCATCGCTTTCTGTGATTGGTTGATGGTAAGACATAATATTTTTCAGCATGTCTTAATACTACACCGGATTGATAAGGTCAAACTGGCAGCTGAGCTCGAAAATAACCTATAATCTATTGTAACTGAGTCAAAGAATGGCTTGTTAATTTTAACGCCTCTAAAATCGAACAGCTTCTTCCTGCGGACAACTGCTTTGTGGAACCTACTCCCAAGTTTTCCCGATTACTAAAATCTTAACCTGTTTAAGTGTAGAATTAATCGTTATATTCCCCTTCTATCCGTATAAACTGCCTCTTAGCTTAACCCTCTATCTCGATTAGCCCTCGGGCCTTGTACGGGTTGAACATAATCAAAACAACAACGAAAATGCTGTGTTTTAATCATTTGAGTGAAGCCTTTTTGCCTTCCATCATCATGGCTGATGCCAATCCACCTGGAGAGTAACTCATTGCGTCTTCTCAGCCTAACGTTTTCCGCGGACGTGAAATGGAAAGATTATATTGAATCAACTGCTAGGTCTACTGCTAGGAAAGTTGCTTCACTGTGTCGTGCTAAAGAATTTTTCTCACCGGAAATACATTTATACATTCATAAGTCTAGCATTCGTCCATGCACTGAATATTGCTGTCACATTTGGTCCGATTCTTTTGCTAGGTACAGTGCTGTTCATAAGTAAGTGAACCCCTAAGATAATATTTGAAATAATTGTCTGTTTTTTCCCCAGATAATCAACAGATCTTAATTAAACTGTATTAAATATTTTCATTAAGAAAAATCTTTATTAAATGAATTACAACTACTTTGAAAATTTTTTATCAAGATGGAATAAAAATATTAATTATAAATTGAAAACTAAGATATACAAAGGTAAGTGAACCCTTACATTTACACTCTGTAGTTTTGTTTTGCCTACTTGCCAGTGTAAATAATTTTTTGTGCATATTTAGAAATCAAAATAATACGGATTCATTTTTTCATTTTGGTAAGTTGTGTATACTGCAATCAAACAATATAACTCATTGTGGATGCAAAAGAGTGAAGTTAGAGATTAAATTTAATATATATATATATATATATATATATATATATATATATATATATATATATATATATACCTACACACACATGCAAAGATAGAAAGAACTTTCTGGAGTTTCAAAAAGTCGCATAGTTGAAACGTGAAATGATGGAGAAGACTGCAAAAATCTATCAAGTCTAGCATTCAGAGTGCACTTCTCTATTGTGTAACAAACTCTTTATAAATGGAAGGTGTTTGGTATGACATCATCACAATCAAAATGTGGCCGTCCGCGAAAAATAACAAGTAAAAGCAAGTCGACATCTCGTTCGACAAACCCAGACAAATCCTACTTTGACATTTTGCAGTTCTCTAACGCTCACTGGCCTTGGAATCAATGTGTATAGATCTCCGGCGCAACTTTGATGGCAGAATACCTAGAAAAAGCCACTGCTTATGAAATAGCATGAGCATGCTCGCCTCAAATATGCCAAAGCTCATATTAATAAACTAGAAACATTCTGGCAAAATGTTTTATGGTCGAATGAAACCAAAACTAGGATCTTCTTTGAATAAACAATGGGTAGTATATCTGGCGAGCTCTTAAAAGGGCTTTTGAAGAGAATGATTTGATACCGACCATAAATCTTTGAAAGTGGTTGTAATTGATTTAATTAATGGTTTTCTTAATGAATATATAGTTTAATTAAGATTTATTGATCATCTGAAAAAAAGAGACATTTTTTTAAGCATTAGATTCATTTATTTTGCACAGCACTGTATTTAGAGATAAAAAAAATATAAAAAAAACAACAACGAAAAACATGCAATGTTATTGGTCCTAATCTAACATCTCGGATTCGAGACACTACCCCGCCGCCATAACGTAACTTCCCTGTGCCTTTTCTATAAATATTTTTCTGGCAATTGTTCTGATGAGCTTTCCTCTTTGGTGCCTGGATTTTATGAATCTAAGTGTAGTTCTAGATTGGCAGCTAGGTTTCATCGTTTTACAGCTGAAGTGGCTAAATGTAAACATAAATTCTATGCTAACCGTATCTTTTCTCACACTTCTCGCTTGTGGAATTATCTTCTGGATTCTAGCTTTTAAGTCAATTTTGATACAAAAAATGGAAATGCAATGTCAATCTTTATCTTCTGTCTTCTTAATTCCTGTTCTTTTATTGTCCTCCTTAAAAAGTTTTCTTTTTCTCATATTGTCTCATACTCAGTAATTACTTGTGTCTCAGTGGTTTTATTGCCTTACCTGGGATGAATCGATAAAAAATGAATCAGAAGAGCAAAACACTAACAAAGTGACGCTGGAGAATAAAAATATATGAAGTCCACTATGTTTATGTCCAGTTAGATATACCATGCACATACATCACAGAGAAATATGCGAGAAGTGAGAGGTTTCTATTAAAGATACGCATTTCCTTGCAGTTTGGGCCCAGTTTTGAAATACCTTCTGTTCATTTGTGGTTTGTTGTGTGCTTGATTTTGTTTAGCGACATATCAACACCTCTATGGGTTATTTAATTTCGAAATCTAAATATTTTCATAATTTTGTCTTTGTTTGGAGGTTCATAATTTGCCCCACAAATGGGACCCTGACAAATGCTACCACTCGGTTCAGGGTGAGCTTTGAAATAACAGCAATTAAGAGGTGGTTTCTCGACACTTCCATTCTCCCAATCGGAGGCCTTGCTGCCGGATGTAGTTTATCGTCATGCCCAGGATAATTCTGGTCATGTAACTCAGTCCGCGCAGATGGTGTCCAAATGAGAGCAACCCCGACAGTGTTAGATGTGATTCCCGTGGCGCATTCGTTACCTCATCTTTCGAACCCTCTCGACAGCTCACCATAATGCTCTTCCCCTATTCGCGTTCATGAGAGGAACAGCGCGTTGCATTAGCCCCTAAGCAATATGCCCCAGCGGTTAACGTCAGCCATGTGATAAGTAAATCTGGCACTGAACGTGATATTTCCTGTTGTCCATCTTAAGCCACAAAGACATAACATGCACATGTTAACAGCTTCAATCAATTGAGATCAGATGCTAATAATAATAATAATAATAATAATAATAATAATAATAATAGTGTATAGCTAAAAGAAAGTGAAAAATTCAGGAAAAATATTTGGCTTTCATGACAACAGAAAAAGTGGAACTTGAGAGAGACAGCTGTATCAAATTTTATCGATGTACTTGGAATGGTCTCAAAGCGTCTTGCAAATGGACTGAAATAATTGGAAAACCCAAGAAAGAATTGTGACCTTTCAGACAATAGCGTTACCATAGTCAGTTGACAACTGGGAAGAATTCTGAGGCATTGAGCAGATTTGCTATCACCTGATCTCCAATGAAAAATCACTCGTAATTACTGGCGTGAAATTCAATGAATACACAATTAATAATAATAATAATAATAATAATAATAATAATAATAATAATAATAATAATAATATTGAAGTCCTCGTAGCTGTCCAAATAAAAAGTTTGAACAGATCCGGGGTAAAAGATCCACAAAAGATCAGACTTTTAGGAATTGTGCATATCCTCGGGCCATTTTTCTTGTAAAGTAGCTCTTCTCTCTTTCGTAGAAATCTAGCGGCTTTCTTAAAAGCAGGATTAGCTAAAAGGTAAAAAGAAGTAAATAAAGAAAAGAAGAAGAAAAAAAAAGAAAAAGAAGATAGAGAAGAAAAAGTAAAAGTAGAAGAAAAAGAAGAATATGAAAAAGAAAAAGAAGAAAAACAAAAAGGAGAAAACAAAAAGAAGAAAAAGAAGAACAAAGAAAACTAAAAATAAATAAATAAATATTAATAATACCACCACCACCACCACCAATGCTTGCTACCAATCACACATACTGAAAATTACTGTTAACCTGAAATGCAGATTATGTGCAGAAACAATTGGCCATCTTGTATTATGTTGCACGGTGAATATAAAACCCGACATGAAAGAGTAGGCCAATAACTACACTGGAAAATATGCAATGTTTACGGGAAAGAAACTGCAAGAAACCGGTATGAGCATCACCCAAACCCGGTTACAGTAACACTTTTATGAGACTTTACAATACACACTGACAAAACAATCAAAGCAAATCGCCCAGACATCGTAATCAGAGACTACAAAAAATAGAATGTGCTTGCTTATTGACAGGGCCGTCCCTGCAGATGTATCATTAAATATCTTTTAAAAAAAAAAATTATCAAAACGAAAGGATCTTGAAGCGTAAATCTAAAAAAAATGTGACACATGAGGACATCAGTAATTCCAGTTGTATTTGGAGCCCTCGGATTGATTGGAAAAAATTCCGATAGATTCACTGAAGGGATTACTTGTAGCTCATGTCTTAAAGAAATACAAAAATTTGTTCTCACGAGTACAGCTAAGACATTACACATTTCCTTCCGGGTACTAACCAGAAGCATAATATATATAAAAAAATTTTCACACAAATTTTACACATATAAAGCTTTATCTATGTAAAATGACCTTAGGTCTCTGGTTGGGACCCGGAATAAAATGTGTATACAACAGAAATCAATGGAAATAATAATAATAATAATAATAATAATAATAATAATAATAATAATAATAATAATAATAACGTCTGTCTTGGATCTTCTGTGTGAAAATATTCAATAACAGCAATTCAGTGCCGGAGGATCCAAGAATTTTATTGAGTGTCTCTACTCAATTCATCAGCCAATACTAATTGTGATTTATATCATTTAATTTTATAGCGTAGGCCATTGGATATAATAGTCATTATATGATATGAGAGTTTATTATTGCAATAAATATTATAATTGTAGATAATGCGACGACTGGCTCCAGCCTTTCTCGCTATAGATTAAGTTATATGATACCATTGACTCAAAATCAATGATTGTACATTCATGGCAAGACAGATAAACTTTTGAGGAAATGTAAAGAGAGCGAAATAGATTGCTGTGTACAGAGATAATTTCTATAGCAGTTGGATATTTAGAAAAGACGTCAGTTTGATTTCGAAGAATTTATTTGCCTGGTGGCTAATGCCAGGCCACAAGTCTTAAATTTTAAATGTAACTCGTGAATTCAAAGATAAGAATATTGTATATATTACTTTAAACGTTATTATAGTGGATACTCGTATTTGAAATAGACGCCCCATTTTTATTTTCAATTTAAAAAATGTGTATTACGTATGTCGGCCTACGTCTTCGAGAAATGTTAATAAAGAAAATGTGTTCTCTGGCCAGAATCGCACATGTGCCCCACTTTGTTGAAGAAATAACCGTTGATCCGATGTACTTTACCACTCGGCTACGAAGAGCGTCACAATTCAATAAGGCTTTTTTGTCCCTTTTAAGGAAATCACACCCTACTCACCAAAATATTTTTCTGGAAAATCCATATTTGCTCAGTTTCGTATTTGAAACGTAAACAAAGCAATTTCCAATGAATTGATGGCTTTATTATTTAATTCGACATTTTGATTACTTCAGACGTTATTATAGTGAATAGTCGTATTTGTAATAAACATCCTGTTTTTATTTTTAATTTAAACGATGTGTATTACATCTATCGGCTGCGTATTCGAGAATATATATATATATATATATATATATATATATATATATATATATATATATATATATATATATATTAATAAATATACATATACCCACGTTCGAAGAGCAACTTAAAGATTTGTTGTTCTACCAACTCATCGTCACTGATGATTTGGTAGAATTCGTGCCTGATGACTTGGTAGAACAACGAAACTTTAAGTTGCACTTCTGCTATGGTAATTTAACACGCTCGCATAGACTCTACCAGTTATAAATAGGAGCAGGTATTGTCTTTTGGAGAGGGAAGTTTTCAGCAGTCAGCTCTGACATTCGGACCGAACATTCTTGCTGTAACGCTCTCGTTTGTATATGTTTGTATTACTGTTTCTGTTAATATATTTGTTTAATTCAATCCCTCTCTTTGTGTCTTTATTTCTGGCCCTAACTTCGAACATAGGTATATGTATATTTATTAATATATCCTTCTTGGCTCTGTCTAATCACATTGATCACTGTTTTGTTTACACCTTATATTAAATTGAGAAAATAGTTATTTGCTTACCTGTGTATGCACGCTAACGCACGTATATAAGTTATATATTTGATTGATCCACATCAGTACATATGTGTGCGTGCGTGTGTGTGTGTACACTGATGTGCCAAAAGTCATTTCATAGCAATATGTAAAGGTAATGATAGGTGGCGCCGCTGTGAACACTGATTTGGCTGATTGTGGCAAAGTGACATGAATTATCGGAATTCGAATTGGGCTTGGTAGTGGATGCTAAACGTATGACAGATTCAATTTCTGAAATTCTAAAGACATTTGACATTCATCGATCTATGTGTGTACTAGAAATAAATGATAGAAATCATTGCTGTAAATCACGGACAGTACAGTGGCCGACGACAGGTCCTCTTATCCTCAGAGTTTGGCTAGAACTGTCTATGGTAACTTCTATGATAACAGGCAAGCAATGATAGTTTAATTCTTATCGACATTCAATGAAGGTGGAACCAGACGCACATCCAATAATTAATTTTAGCCTCCCTCTTGATACGACAACATTGGACTCAGTATTTTAAATGAGCCCATGATGCTGTTAATTGGACCCGAGATAACTGGAAACGTGTGCCGTGGTCCGATGTGTCAACATTCAAATTATTTGTTACTGAGATAGGGTTCAGGTTTGGCGCAAACATTGGGGACACCCAGTTGTGCAGAATGATAGTAGTGTTGGGTACGATCACGTGGCATGGGTTGGCTCCCTAAGTATGCCATTGACCAGTGTATGTCACATTGCACGAGGTTGTGACCATTTGCACCCATTCATAGACTACATGGATCCCAACAACGACAGGTTATTCAAACCGGATAATGCACCGCGTCATCCAGCCCAAGTTTCCAGGAAGTGATTTGGAGGACATTCCGGAGATTTCCATCGAATAATGCGCCTATCACGTTTGTCCGACATGAGCCCAATCGAACATTTATGATGCTAGAGAGGTCGATTTGAACCCAAAATCCTACACATACAAATATACAGATGCGCAGTTTGTGAAATAGTTAAAGTTTCATAACGAGAAATCGACGAACCGGGTTCTAATTCTGGTCAAGGTCGTTACATTCACTTACGTACTATACGATTGAGACAGGTATTAACAGGTCTCTTCTCATGAGTTGAATATCAGGATACACTGAACTCTCTACCCCTGACTGGCAACCAGTATAGGAGAAGGGAAACTCTGAATTCAGATATGTAAGTGGGCCCTGACGGACACATACTTAAACTGTAACTGCTCAACATCTGCTTCTATGGAACATGTCTCTTCAGGTGATCACGGTTCTGCACAATTTCGTATCGTTTAGTAAATTTTGTATGTGTGCCATCTCTCCTAAACCCTGTTCTGGCATCCATGTACACAAGCTCATTAGGTAGGATACACACTGTTTTCCTGTGTCCCTTTTGTCATCAAACTATCCTGTGAGTGTCAAATATTCCAAGCCTTCTTTCCTTATTAGAATATTTCAACTCTCTCTTTCTGATATGATGTATAGGTGCTCTTTTTGTTTCCATTTTCTCTAAAACTTTGGCGTTGCTCATACGACCAGTCCATGATGTCATCAGCATGCCGCTGTAGAACAACTTTTTTGTTGCTTCAAGTCTCGTTTTCATCTGTGAAGAGATTGTCGAGCATCCATTGGAGGGCTGATATTATGTAACAGCGCACTACTCTTTTCTTTGTTTCTAATGAAATTTTCCTGTTTCTTAATAATTTGATTAGCTTTTGGAAGGCATCTTTCACTATCCCAGTGCGTTTTCGTATTTCGAGGTTGCAACTTCCGTCCTCTGTTAAAACATTTGCCAAATATTTAAATTTTTATACTTGCTTCCTTCTGGTATTTTCAATTGGCAACTCGCATGTTGGGCTGTTTCTTTTGCTAATAACTCTGCATTGCAATATAAACCACAGATTAATTCTGTGGATGTTGAAGAAACCCATATAGGCCTGAGTGGACGGGCATGTTCGGTGACAAACAGCTATGTTGAAGATGGGAAACGCCTTTGATTTCCAGTGTGCCTTCAGCACTGAGAAGTGGATAATATGTATACATGATGTCAGATTTTATTATGAAAATCACAAGATAATTGCAATTAGAAAATAGTTTTAGACTATAGTAACATATGATTAACACAGTTTCCTATAAAACTAATAATGATATTAATTTTTAATTAACATTTTATTATTTAACTATGTTAAAATAGGCAGTTTGTGGCAACGAAGGAGAAACTCAAGTTTTACCTTGAAAAAGTCCGCATTCTATTTGTTGTCTGTTGTAAAAAAAAAATCAAAATCAAAATGGTGTTTACTTTAATAAGATCGTGAACTATGGTAAATTTTGAGCTAGCCTATTACTGACAATCAGTCACACTTATTACTTAAATAAAAGAATGCTAAAGTAAGATTCTTTATTCTTTGTGATTGAAGTAGCCATTTTTATGATGCGAGTCCGTGATACGAAGGTTTAACCCTTTTTGATTTGATTTATGTCTCCGGTATTTTTGGCTTTGAACTTGGGAGACTAAATTAAGAACTTTGGAATTACAAGCCTGAGTTTCTGACTCCTACTTGCTATTTTCCCAAATTGTTATTCTATGAATTTCATCAGCCATTTAACCATTGATTTTGTTAAAATTTCATCTGTTTTGACTAACATTTTTAAGTTCTTTTATTTTCTAAATATATTCTTTACTTGAACATTGTTTATTATCGCTATCTACATTTCCTTAATGATGAAATAGAAATTTTCTATTAATTTACGGATCGTGACATCTATTAGGGAGATGTGTTTAAATATGCTTTAATATTTTAAACAGAATTTATTCAGTATTATTATTGTTTAGGTAATAGACACAAATAGTTATATTGTGTGAAAGGGAGTTTTTGACAATATACACATTTTTTTCGTATTCATGAGTATTTCTTAATTTTTATCAAAAACGACATTCTTGTACACATAGTTATGGAAAATATTATACATTAATTACTAATTTTTTTTAATTAATAACTATTTCTGCTCAGTTGTTGACATTAATAGCTATCTGCTGATGTGTTAAAATTTCGGAATAAGGCAATAATATAAAATTTAAATTTCATCTTTCTGACAGATGTCGCGATCTACTAATATCTGGAGAGGTGATTGGCCATTTCATTAATTTTGCCACTTTGAAACCTTTTTGGCAAGATGGTCAATATTCAGCTTTTCAGAATGAGAAGGACTATTGTATTGCATAAATAGACTCTTTACCCTAAAGCTTCTTGAAAGAACAAACTTGTTGCCCACTTAAGAAAAACGTATTGTCCCAAAACCTACTTAAAAAATATATTGTCCAAGAACACAGTAATTCACTTCAATGGCACCGTCATCAACTCTGAAATTATACGGTCAAAAATGTTTTCCTTAAATTACTCCACCTATCCACTGTCATCTTCTTAGTCGTGTTGGTTGACTCTTTCCATGAAGATCCCAACCACAAGTTCAAACTAGTACAGCTCTAAAATAGTCGGTAAAATTTAGAAATCAGTTATAACATACTTTCGCACCAAATTTACATGTTTTTGTTTGTGATGTTTATTTAAATGTGCAAGTGTGGTTGCTTTCATGTCTTTAGCCAATGACTTAATATTCTTTGTCTTTTCTTTCTATTTACATTTGCAATACCAGCTTCATGTATTTTCTCGTTGGTCAATTCACTTGTCTTTTTTATTACTCTTTTAATTTACCTCATATCTTTTTATTTGTGACATTTCCATGCCATTTATCATCTCTTTATCTTGTCAATATTTTTAATTTCTCTTTTGATTGTTCTTTGATGTCTGTTTAATTCTTCTGCGATTTCCAATATTCTATTCACATCACTCAATAACTTCACAATATCTTGTTTCTTTTTTCGGGGTTTATATGTATCTTAAAGCTAATGACAACTTTTTTATCTGAAATAAAAAAAAAATACTTATCAGCAGCTATACTATTGTATTATAAATACAGTTTCACACTAACCCAGAAATTACTACAGGTATTTCTACGAAAAATCATATACTGAAATTCGCGTGGTGTGGTTAACATATAAAAGGCTGTTCCAATAACTTGGACCGATTTTAAACGTGAATTAACTTTAAGCGTCTAATGATTTTTTTTTTTCTTTCAGATTTAAAAATTTAAGTCTTTGGTAGTTTCGGCCATGAAAAGACTAACAATCAAACAACGTGTTAAAGTTATCGAAGCCTATTACGAAAATGGAGGTTCAAATAGAATTTAAATGAGAAGTTCCCAGGTCGCATCATCTGGTTATCTCAATGTTGGTATAGTTATACCTTATGCTGTCATAACAGTTTATTAATTTTAACATTTTAAAAATTATATTTTGTAATTAAAATAAGCGGCATTTTTATATGTATGCAAAAAGGAAATTAAAAAATCATATTTTTGAGTGATAAATATTCATATTTTAATTTTATTTTTAAAGAATTTAACCAAAGGTAGATTACTTGTTCTTATTTAAACAAAAACAAATTTATATTCAAAGTAAATAAATAGTAATTTACATTAAAAATTAAAAACTTAACGTATTTAAGCAGATATTTTTTATGGCTACATCTGACCATCAATTAATTTCTCCTGTTTAATAAGCTAGGATTATTTAAGTTTTTTTAACCAGTTCTTCAACTAAACGTAAATTGCGTGTATTTCTTTTGTCATTATAAGCCTTAGCTCTAGATATAATTTCCCATTTGATTGATGGTGAAAATTTAATTGCCAGAAATACTTGGAGAGAGCAGTTTTTGTATTTGAAAATACTTAAGGTCATATATATATATATATATATATATATATATATATATATATATATATATATATATTAAGTTGGTGCAAAAATAATGACGTAATAATGTCGTTTTTTGAGGTTAAAAAATACGTCAAAAAACGACATTGCTACGTCATTATTTTTGCACCAACCTAATATATGGAAGAAACTTCCTATTGAAAATTACTTATAATTTTTGTTTTTATCACCACCGCGTTGGCATGAAAAAAAAATATATTGTTGTGATATACTGGTAGAATTTCATTACTAATTTCTTTTTGTAGCCCCAAATGACACAAGACTTGACACGGCATGAGCTTGCACAGCTAGAACCTCGTTATGAAGTGTGTCAGTCAACAGTGCAAGTGCATATATGGCGACGCTGTATTCATGGACCTTGTGCTTCAGTAGATTTCAGAATTATCAGAAATTGTCATACTGAACTGATGAATACGAGATCGGTGGTAGATCCCCACAGAAGCAGTCGTCCTTCAACATTCAGATATGCAAAAGATACAGAAAATGATCGTCAGACGAGGATATAACCAGACAATAACAAACACTGGTGGGCAAGTACTGGTGCCAACATAGAATTTTAACACTGCCCTACCGTTTTACTGATCAAAATAAAACATGTTTTATGAAAATTGACCAATAATTAATAAAACTATTAACAATTATAAGGGCTTCTTTCCACTCACCTTATATATATATATATATATATATATATATAATTTAGCTCTTGAAAAGACATTTCAATTGAGCACTGTTCAGTGATAGGCTAATTCTAAAAGCAACAGATATCTGTGTTAATGCAAAGCTCTTCAGTGAAATAAATTGGAGCACTCCGGGCTGATTGGCATTTATTTACATTCTTAAAATCAATATGCTAGATTTAGCTATTTCTCTCTGTCGAATGAAGATAGCTCAGCGGTAAAAACTCTGACTGACACCAAATCGGTTGGGTTTCGACCCGGTAGGCATTCGGATGTCTAGTCGCACTGATGAGCTGTGATAAAGTACTTTTGCGAATGATATATTTCATTTTCGCTGAATTACAGCTCGTCGGGTATAAAGTCTACGTTGCAACATAGAATTTGTGCCCGACGAGCTATAATTCAGCGAAAATTAAGTCTCACACCGAAATGTATATGTACTAATTAATATATATCTTTGCTCTGTCTAACAACATCGAGCACTATTATGTTTACACCTCATGTATAAATTTGATGATTATTTATCTGCTTGCCCGTGTATGCAGGCGCGTATACGCTTGCTTATATCTGGTCGTTTGATTTATCTATCCCTATCTCTCTCTCTCTCTCTCTCTCTCTCTCTATATATATATATATATATATATATATATATATATATATAATATTAGTGGTAAATATACACATACATATGCAATCATATATCTAAAATATGCATGCATACACATACATATATATATGTATAAAAAATAATTCTAAGACGATAGGATCCAGGTAGAACTCAATGTCCAGGACAGAGTAAGGATAAAATAAAAAGGCTTAAACGCTAATATTAGTGTTTAAGCCTTTTTATTTTATATATATATATATTTCGATTAAGGTGCAGTTCAATTTATAATTACATGAATCATTCATACAAAAAACAAATATAGAAGATGTATTCTCGCCATTTAAATCATAAACCTCTATATTTGTTTTTTGTATGAATGATTCATGTAAATATATATATATATATATATATATATATATATATATATATATATATATATATATATATATATATTAATAAATATGCAATTTTTCCTCACCAGTAGCACAACTCGGAACTTCATGCACAACGCAATCTCTAGCTACTGAGAAGAGTTTGACCGTTACATAATCGCCATACTCAATTCAGCACCTGGAGATTACGTTTTGCAAGAAACTCCGAGCCGTGCTACAGGTGTGGAAAAAATGTATTTTTATTAATATATGCTTAATAGCTCTGTTATATTACATCGAGCACTATTTTATTAATACCAGCACTCAATGTGCGATATCTTATATATAAAGTGAAGGAGAGAGAGTGAGTGTGTAGACATGAGGATTAAGACATAGCAGTATTGATCACTATGTCCACACTGTCTACAACTTCAAACATTCCATCTAAAAAATTTTAAACATTATATATGTGTGTGTCAGAGAAAGAGTATTTATGTTTGTGTATATACATATGTATGCGTGTGTGTAACAACAACGTCAACAAGTATAAATACATCAACAGATGCTAACCTGTAACCAATGAATGAATGTAACACCGAGTTTTACGATAAAACCGTGATCATCATCAGATGATTATAATCAAGGGCGAAAATGCTGACATCCAAATTTTAATTTGGCTAGTAATGGTATTACTAGCCCTATGCCTATTCCATACATATATTATATATTAAAAAATAATTTTTCTTCCCCGAATTCGAAGTTTCTTGGTAAAATTAACGTTCTTCAAGGGGGTTCTGGTTTTAAATATTTCTTTATGATTGTTCTATATATCTTCAGCCGATTTCATTCAAATCGTTATATATTTGTATAAAAAAATAATTCCAAGAGTATAGACTCTAGGAAGAACTCAATACTATGGAATATTAGTGTTTAAGCCTTTTTATTATAGCCTTACTCTGTCCTGGACATTGAGTTCTACCTGGATTCTATCCTCTGGGAATTATTTTTTTTTATACAAATATATATGTATGTGTATGTATGTATGTATATATATTTATATATTTTGCATATGTATGTGTATATTTACCACTGATATTATCTATCTATCTATCTCTCTCTCTCTCTCTCTATATATATATATATATATATATATATATATATATATATATATATATATATATATATATATATTAAAATAATGAGAAAGAACAGTAAGATGTATAATAATACAATTCTACAGAGCATAAATATTATAAATTTACTGATTTAAAAATATGTTTTAATCGCTACACAGGAATTACAATATTTCAGAAACAGAAACTAAAGACTTTAAATTTAATTTTAGAAATAAATTAAAATCCTCAGTACTGTTTTATTTTCAAGCGGTTTTCGAAAGTAATTCCTGTGTAGCGATGGGACCATATTTTAAATCAGTAATTTATAATATATATATATATATATATATATATATATATATATATATATATATATATATATATATATATATATATATATATACTTAAACTTTATTTTTAGATGGCATTCGTATTTGAGAAGATGCTCCGTTTATTTATTAAACAGTATATTTATTTATTTTCGTCTACGGGCCTGAATATTCAAGAAATCTTATTAGAGATAGATATGCGCTCTTCGCCAGGAACTGAACCTGCGTTACTCTGACGTTTAAGTAATAAAATCTATCGGATTAATAAAGGAAAAACCATTGCTGTCATTACGAACTGCTTTTAGGATACAAAACTGAGAAGATACATCTATTTCAAGGGTTAGAGAAACATATGCGATCTCCGACAGCATGGAAAAAAAGTACTCCATATATTTGTGTGTGCATGTATTTATTTGTACTTACAGGTTGATTAGCATCTACAGATCTTTATAACTAAATAAACACACATGCTCACATAAACATACACACATACGCGTGCACGCGCACACATACACACACACATTATATATATATATATATATATATATATATATATATATATATATATATATATATATATATATATATATATATATATATATATATATATATATATATATATATATGAATGTATATTTGTATATAGGCAGAAGTATTCATTTTTCGCTAGCGTTCTATTCTTCCCCGACTGCAATCGTTCATAGATTGTCTGGTGTCATCATCGTATTATGATATATCCCCCCATATATCAAAATAGCTATTATTGTAGCCCTTGCCGACGTTGTCTGATAGAAATTCCCAGAATGCCTACTAATGCCCCAAATAGAACAAAGACTTTGATAACTTTATACCCAAACGTTATGATTGGTGAAACATTTTGCAGTAGAATCCAGTTCTTTATATTAAAAATTGACTGAAAAATATTCTACTTATGTAGCATTAAGCATTGTGCTTACGCTTAAAAATCACTATATACACACACGTGAACATATACACAATTATAGCACGTATATACTTATAATTATATACGGATATACAGACATATGATGAAATGTACCGACCCTGATAGGAACACGCATGTATAAGATATATATATATATATATATATATATATATATATATATATATATATATATATATATATATATATATATATGAAATTAGGAAATCAGCCGATTAGGCTACCTTGTTTTCAACCTTTCGATATCTTCAGCCGATTTCGTTCAAATCGTTAGAATTGACCGAAACTGCCTGAAGATACTGAAAATTTGAAGTCAAGATATTGCAATCAGCTGATCTCCTAAATTTATATACTTTATAGTTCTACATGTTTTTGTTTTTTTTATACGTGTATTAAGCACATTTTAATACTGCTGTTTCTTGGTCTAATTCAACTCTGACCATTAACTTTATATGTGTGTGCGTGTGTTTATAAAAGGACAATATGAATAAAGGCAAAAGAAAAAACTTGCATTAACCGGCGCGTTGCGTCCTTTGAGGTACTTTATCAA
>OZ010583.1:62172896-62190396 GCA_963932145.1 Acanthosepion lycidas
GTTCAAACGCTAATTTGCTGACAGTATATTTGAGCATTAATTGTTGCATTAGGTGGTAAGAATTCAAAGTGGATTATTCCTTGGCGATCCCACCAGATTGAAAGAACTTTTGCCCATGAAGTTCCCTTCTCGGCTGTGGCTGGGGTCCTTCCCCTTTACAAAGCCACTGTCTACGACGCTTAACATTTCGATAAAAGATCCATTTTTCGTCGCCAGTCACAAGTCTATCCAAAAAAGGTGAAACAAGTTGGCGAGAATGGAGAGAAGAGCAGATGTCAACTCGGGATTTGAGGTTGCTTTCAGACAATTAATGAGTTTAGGAACTTTTCCACGTTGTTGAAAATGACGATGAACAGTTGTATGGTTTGAACTGAGAACCACTGCCAATTCCTCAACTGATAAAGCAGGATTTTCTTCAAGGGCTTTTTCAAGAAGCTTTTCATCAAACTCAACTGGACGTCCGGTTCGATCTTCATCTTCAAGGGTGAAATCTCCACCTCTGAATTTTGCAAACCATCTTCTGCAAGTTCTTTCATTCACACATTCCTCTCCATAAACTGAGTGAATGTTTCCAGCCGCTTCGGCTGCTGAGTTTCCTTTCTTGAACTCATAAAGCATTATGTGCCTCAAATGATTCTTGGGTACTTCCATATTAGCAGGGTTTTAATCAAGCAAAATTTAATTTTATTGTTTTCTGAAATAAAATTTGATCAGTTTAAATGCATCTAAACATAAAAATAATGTTCAGCTCCATTAGACATTATAAAATACTCTTTAAATTTCGTTCATTTTAACAATATTTAAAATTCGGAAGGAACTTATGAGATGACCCGATATATGGTCAAATAACAACGCAAGCTGGATTCTTTATTCTACGAAGATACGTTTGAACTGAATTCAACGGGAAAAGAAGTGAAAAACAAAACACACTTCTTTCCTCAAAATAGCCTTGGTAATGCACAGTTAAAACAGTTTCTCCTGTAGAAAATTCGAAATATATACAAGTCAATAGTAGTATTTACCCTGACTCCAGACTGAGACGTAATGTGACACAAAGGTCGAGTTGAATGTGGGGAACCCGAGCGCGTACCCCCGCTCCAGAGCCAAAAATTGCTCAGTCCTCACAACCGTCGGTTGCACTGACATCGGTATGACCGACTGAGATCTTTGTTTTAAGAAAATCTTGATTTTAAGAACATCTTAGTTCTTAGTGCATTTGGTGGGGTACAGCTGCGAACAGCTGTTCCCTGGAACCGGACACCTCAATATTTTTTTCCAGCTGCGTCACTGTCCGAAGGCAGAGACACAGCTTAAAGATGATTACACTACCCGGCATTTGCCAGATAAGTATACATGTACAAGTCAATGGTACGTTATTTTGTTTATAGATAATTGACGTTAGCCATCTGTTAGTATGATAGTATTAGGTTGGTGCAAAAATAATGACGTAATAATGTCGTTTTTTGACGTTAAAAATATACCAAAAAACGACATTATTACGTCATTATTTTTGCACCAACCTAATAGATTGTCAAAGCATTAGTATTATAGACCTTTCAAACATAACATTTAAAATATCATTTATATATCATTTATTTTTTAATTTTCTGTCTTACTGCCACATCAAGTTGAAACATTGGTTCCCGTACCATCACAGAAGTTAAGCAACATCGAGACTTAATGGGTGACCGCTTGAGAAATGTGCGGATG
Source organism: Acanthosepion lycidas (assembly GCA_963932145.1). NCBI lineage: Eukaryota > Metazoa > Mollusca > Cephalopoda > Sepiida > Sepiidae > Acanthosepion > Acanthosepion lycidas. The sequence goes on from OZ010583.1 coordinate 62,174,607, forward strand.
ATGCAATGAATAATGGCACGGAATTGTTAATCGGAGAGGCGAGTTCCAATTTCAGTTAGGTTCATTATATTCACTTACACGCAAATAGCCTTGAGTAAGATATGAACCCACCTCTTCTCCCCCACCAGCTATGGTTTAATTAGTAAGATTTGTATCACAAAATCGTTATTATTTCGAAAAAATTCTTACAATCTAAAAATATTTTCTGGCTTTGCAAAGGGTTGATAACCTGTAAAAAACGAATCAGTTTTAATTTGTTTGTTATTTATTGTCATGACTGTTATTTCTGGTTGTCATAGTATAAATAAAAATTAAAAGTAAACAAAAAGTTTTACTTTGAAAAATCAAGTTTAAAAGTTGATATTAAAAATAAATGTGTAAGTTTCAAAAATCCAAATATACAAAAACAGGTTTAATTTTATTTGGTTGACCAGAAAGTCCTGACTCACTCAGGAAATGGAAAGGAGCAACACCAACATTTATTCTTTAAAATAATGTCCATCATTCTCCAGGATCTTCTGCCAGCGATCAGCCAGGATCTGAATCTGTCCTAGATACAAGTTTGCTTGCTTTGAATCAAAAACTGTAAACAAGCTTCCTTCACTTCATCATGCAGTATCGGAACTGAATGGTGGATGTGAAAGAATCTCAGCATCGTCCATCTGTTTGAATCTCTCCTTAGTCAACCTGGCAGTGTATGGCCTCGCATTGTCTTGCTGAAACAAAGCCCGACCTCGATTGACCAAAGCAAGATACCTCTCTTTTTGTTTGTCGTACACGCCGTCTAGCTGCATGCATTACCGTTTGGCATTAATGGCGTGAATGTGTAAAACAACCTTGAAATGCAGTACTACTTAGAAATGCCACCAGACAGAGATCAAGTGAGTCAAGATTTTCTGGGCATCCTAGTATTTCCGATATTTTAAAATAACTTATGATCACTTTGACACTGGCTTAACTGTTTTTTGTTTTTTTGTTTTCACATTTCAAGCAAAATTACTGTGATCCTTGCATATGTTTCTACTACAATTATTTCAAAGAGTCTTTACGCCAGAGGTGGCCAAATATATAACAGCCACGTACGATAAATTTCAAATGTTCGAGAGTCACAAAACAAGATCAAAATTTACAAATAGGTTTTGTTACATACATATGAAGATTAAACTTCTAATCAAATGGGGACTCGCTTCATACCCAGTAAATAATGATAAAGCTTAAACTTTTTTTCTTCTTGACCTTTTTATATTAACTGAGAGGAAAAAACGAGCTCAGCCAACATATCTTAACAAGCCGCATATGACATCAATAGAATCTTCCTGCCTATTCGTGGCAGCCAGCTCTCACTCTGGCCAGCAGAAAATGGCCGCAAACTACATGAAAACTGCCGTAGAAGCATGAAAAAATCGATTATTTCCACTATCGATGGGAGTTGGGAAATGCAATGTCGGTCTTGGCCTTCCCGCTAACTTGGAGCATATGCATGTAAATTTTGGTGCAAATCCGTCGAAAATTGCGGCAGTGCATTCGTTACACGCACACACAAATCCTTCCTTATATATATATATATATATATATATATATATATATATATATATATATATATATATATATATATATATATATATATATATGTCTGTGTAAGGGTCCCTGTATGCAACCTATGTACACTATGTTTTAGATTTCTTTCATGATAAACATTTTTTGTGTAATAAAAATGAATTATTTTTACTATCCTTTTAACACTTGTGACATGTTTTAAGACTCCCATTACCTTCATTTCTTAGGATAAACTGTGAATAAAGGAGATTAATAAATTAGTGTAAGCAGAAAAGACCCCTATGTTTGCATTCCAGTCTCACACCGACTGTATGCCCCGGCATAGAAAACCGACTCAAAAGAGATTGAAGGGTAGAGGCTGAGTGGGCAAAATATTTTTAAGTAGTATTAGCAGCTGTTTTTTTGTTCTCAACATGAAGGTTAGACTGAATAATTAATTTTTATTTCCGGGAATAAAGACCATTCGCAGAAAATAATGGAAAAGAGAAGTACGGTTTAACAACAAAGTAAACTAGGAATTTACCAAAACAAAATTTAAACAAAAATAATGATTTTATAAATAAATAAATTTTAAATAAATTCTTGGTGATTTTATAATTTTCTCCTATTTTTAATGTAACCATTAATGGCCATGTCCCGATTTGGTATTGCTAATCTATATACTGGGGGCAGAAGGCTTCCCAGTTGAACTGACGTCAATGGCCAAGGCAGAGTGTTCCCCTGATAGAATCAACAGCTCTGTGTCCATGACTAATCTGAGCCTTCAGGAGGGAACACATCAACTGTGGTTTGACCTGGAGAGGAATGGACTCCACCAAGTCTACCTGAACAAGACACATTATGCATGAAGCAATACTTCTCCGGCTTTTAAACCAGATATGTGAAGGCAACTGGCCTGGAGCTCAGTTGCACATCGACCCTAAGATCACATGGTAATGATAATGGCGAAGATACATACATACATACATACATACATATATATATATATATATATATATATATGTGTGTGTGTGTGTGTGTGTAAGACAAAAGAATATATTATTCTTCTACAGATATATTTCTAGTTATAACTGAATTTACTACATATATATATGAATGTGTGTATATATATATATATATATATATATATATATATATAGATAGATAGATAGATATATAGATAGATAGATAGATAGATAGATAGATAGGGTACGATGGATAAATTGTCGTCGAAATTACGCATGAATGAAAATAACATCTCATGACATCTCATTTTAACACACATTTTATCAAAATTATACAAAAATATCTTGAAATATTAAAGAGTAAAATTATTCAATAAAACGGCTATTGTCTTTAACAGACGACTTTGGAATTTTGCAACTCTTTTGAACGGTTTCCTTGTTTGAGGTGATGAATGCTGCCATAATCCTTGCCTTCTGTTCATCCTTGGTGTTACATGGAGTTTTGTTGGTCAAGTGCACCCCACACATAATAATCAAGACGGTTAATGTTTGGGGAGTTAGTTGGCCAGATGTAAGGAGTGATGTGGTCTCAGAAATTGTCTGACAGCTGTGACTGGGTTCTCCTCCTTGCGTGGCATAGTGCAGAGTCCTTTTGCCAGATAGAGGGTCTTCCAGCAGTCACACTCAGGACAGTACTACCTCCTCAAGGCACTTGACTTAGGCTGTGTTGAATGAGAATGCCTGTGAGAAAATGAATGGACGCATAACGTGTCCATCAATAGTGATCACTCCAAACACAATGATGTTGACTGGATATATCCTCCAGCACATTCCGAATAATCTACACTGTCCTCAGATTGACATTCAGACACTCGAAAATGTTTGTACTGGGGTTTTCGGACGGGACGCGAATGCCAAGCAGTAGAGCATGACGTTTCCAAATTTCTGGCAGAGTGAATTACGTCATGGTTCTCTTTTTCTAACAGAAATATATATATATATATATATATATATATATATATATATATATATATATATATATATGTCGTTATCCCCATATATATATATTTGTGTATTTAGGCAGCAAATTCTCTTTTAGGCATGTTTGGTTGAATAAATTACAGACATTATGTCTGGTAATTTATTAATAAAATCCGTTCATACTCACGAATAGCCTTCCGTGTATTGACGTTAAAGGATGAGAGAAATGTGTATAGCTGTTCAAATTCTTAACTGTTTGATTTCTTTTCTTTCTTGGGTTAAATTCGATTAAATATATATATATATATATGTGTGTGTGTGTGTGTGTGTGTGTGTGTGTGTGTGATTGAATAATTTAGACAAGTTTTGTCAACTTATTTTTAATATGATCCTCTTATATTCACGAACAAGCTTCTTAGTATCCTTATTAAAGGAAGGAAGAAAGTTACCATATTGATGCATATTCATTTATCCCGAGTGCTTTCGACATTAGCAAAATGTCATCTTCAAGGTCTTGTTTCATCTAAGACAAATTTGTTGTGCTTATCTGAAAATTATTTTGTTTATTTAAGTGAAAAACGCTAAACTTATGTACTGTAGATTTTTTTTTATTTTATAAAGCAAGCATACTGGTGCAGTAACGTCGAAGGACGTAATTAAGTTATTACGATTTTTTTAAATTATTTAAAACTAATAGTTAAAACCTATGAATGATTTTATAAAGACAGTCAAAGTTTTCACAGTTAATTTGGTGTTAACGAATTGGTGTTGGTAAAAATCTTTCAGTAATCTATTATATGATAAACATACCGTGTGAATTTTAGGTTTCAATATCTGCTTTTATGAGAAATCAAAAAAGAAATTAAAAACATTTTCAGATAAGAATAAGATAAGATAGGGATTTAAAAATGTTGCAAAAAAGATTTAAGAAAAGATTTAAAGTTAAAATGATAACAAGCAATGAAAACCAGCAAAAAACATTTGATAAAGCATGTGTTGTGAATATTAAAGAGTGAGAAAAGATGCAAAGCATTAAGAACATTGGCTGAAGACATGAAAGCAAAAAAACTAGGACCTTTAAATAAACATCACAAAGAGAAAGACGTAAATTAGTTGAAGAAGTACATGAAAACTGATTTCTCAACAGTTATTTGAGATGATGAATGTAGAGCGACATATGATGGATCTGATGGCTGGGCTCGAGATTAGGTCCTTTATGGATATAATCCTCCTACTCAGAAGCCAACGGAGGGGCGATGGAGTAATGTTTGGGAATAGTGTTGTAGACAATAAAATTATAGGTCTTGATTGTAGGTTTTTTCAAAGTTGACGATAAATGCATTGAATTATTGTACATTCTGGAACAATTCATTTTTTAACGATGCCGTCTACAACCAAGGGGCTTTAAGCTAAATTGTATATTCATGCAAGACAATGCTCTTTCAATTTCTGCAATGATGACCATTTTGCACATTGCCAAAAAAGGGTTCAGTGAATGATCGCAAACCTCAACAAATATTAATCCGATAGAAAACTTGTAATCCGTTATTAAAAGATTTGAATATGAGAATAAAAAGCAATATTCAAGCAAAGAAAATAGCAAGGAAATGTAGTTCAAATAATGTTGAAATTAAAAAAAAAAAGTAGAGACGTTAACAAAAACAAGAACTGAAAGACTGATAGAAGTTATAGAATGTCAATGAGTCTATGAAAGAATAAAATAAGACTTTATGTATGTATCTGAAATATTGTGTTAATGAAAAATAGGTTTCTATAACCAATATCTTTTGGAGTTATTTATCAATAAAAAAAACACATGTTGCATTAGTGACATCTCCAAAACAAGTCAATATCTAAATTTTTAATATGGATTGATACCAGAAGCAGAAACTCACACAATATATATATATGAAGAAAAATATACGGAAAAAACAAACAAAAATCCTAAATGCAATTATGCTGTTTTAATGTTAATATAATGTCAACGTCGGACGTTTGGGTCTAGTAGACCATCTTCAGGACATGTTCATAAAACATAATTAACATTAGACTATATTTAATTCAACATGAAAAGACGATGGGCATAATAGTAAGACTAATCAAAACAGACAACTGAAATTTTTCAAGATCAGCGTCTTTTCATGTTGAATTAAATATTGTCTAATGTTAATTATGCTTTATGAATATGTGCTGAAGATGGTCTACTAGACCGAAACGTCAGACGTTGACATTATATTAACATTAAAACAGCATAATTGCATATTAGGATTTTTGTTTGTTTTTTCCGTATATTTTTCTTCATACTGTCGGATCTATATCCATATATTTCCTTACACACACACACATATATTTATATATATATATATATATATATATATATATATATATATATATATGACGATGACTTGTGACTTCATGCTAGCACAGCTATCGACGGCCCCCAAGAGTTCCGTATACACAATTTCACTCACAAGGCTTGAGTCAAGACATTTTCCAAAAGTGCCGCACGCTGGTATCGATCTCGATCCCTTCCGATAACATCAAGAAGTCTCCTCATCAGACAGAATCGACGTCAATCCCAGCGTGCGACACCTTTGGAAAGTACCTGGAAACCATACCACATTTAAGTTATATATATATATATATATATATGTGTGTGTGTGTGTATGTTTATTTAGGCAGCAATCCTTCATTTATACATGTTTCATCAAAGACGACAAACAAGCACTGCGATCAAGCTTTTTATTTCATTTTTCTTGTTTTGTGCCTGTAGAAACTGTCCAAATGTTCTGTAATTCCCTGCGCTGTCGGCTATATCTTTAGCCATTAGCAAAGATGATTTTATTTTTTTATTTTTACTTGGGTGTATACGTTTCTAGAGTTATAGGGATATTTTATTTTCCGAACACAGTTAGCACATTGTGGCCGTATTCGTAGTTAATATTATTGAGAGTTGGCTTTTTCCTTTTTATTATTAAGTCTTCCATTATTTTTAATATTTTTACATGTGGATGAGGTTATTATGTTTATATTTTCTACTAGAATGTTTCGGATGGAGTCTGGTAAATGCATGCGTGTGTTTAAATGAATTCTAATAGAGCTGTAGTCGGATAGATGTAACGTAAGGCGTCTGGATAGGCATGTAGTCGTGTGACCAATGTAATTATTCATGAATTCAGTTTGATCAGGAACACAGTTCCTTAAATGACATTTAGTAAATATTTACTTAATGCAACTTAAAAGTTCATGGTTTTCCAAAGTCGTCAGACACGAACTGATGAATGAAATACATATTACAGTTGTTTTACACACACACACACATACACACACACACACACACACACACACACACACACACATACACACACACACACACATATATATAGGAGGCACGGTGGAGTAGTGGATAGCGGCTCAGATGCACATTACATTCACCTACGTACTAATACCCTTGGGAAAGTTATTAATCCTCTCCTGCTTCCTCCAGCTATAGGGAAAGAGCAGGACAGATATATAGCCATATATATCTGTCAACAATATATATGGCAACTGGTCTAGGAGAAGGACAACTCTGAATTCAAAACCTGCGGATTGTCGTTTAGGGACCTAGTGGCACGGAGTACACGAGGTCTCCGTATTCGGCCCTTCAAAAAGTGGTTGGTTCTGCACAAAGGCTTCACCATTATAATCAAACCATATATTCTGGTGTCAGTTCCTAAAATCTGAGCTGCTTGACCCTCGTCGAATACGACGGGAGAGTCCACCATATTTATGTCTTGGTGTTAGCAATTTCTCTCTTAATCATAATCATCTGATGATTATGGATTTAGCATCTGATGATCATGGTTTATATACATGTATATTAAATGTATAAATGGATATATATATATATATATATATATATATATATATATATATATATATATATATATATATATATAATAAATTTATCTTGCCCTGCGTGTGTTGAATAACCTCTGCAATACTTTGAGATTTCAGCCACCGAAATTTTTTTTTATTTTATATATATATATATATATATATATATATATATATATATATATATATTTCTTAATATTGACCACTTTACAATATCTACTTGCTTTAAACACATTATCACCCTGTAATATAATGATCGAGAAGCTTTTTTTTATGCATAAACAATCTTTTTTATTATTTACTACTTATACATATATAATCTCGGCTCTAATACGCTTGCATACAACAATATATATATATATATATATATATATATATATATATATATATTTATGTGTGTGTGTGTGCGTTTTTGTGTGTGTGTGTCAAGAAGAAACTGATATTGGCTTTGACCTCAGAGTCTTCTTTTATATTTACATACGCTCTATCTCTAATATTCAGCACTTTTACCCGTAAATATGTTAATTAATAATAAATGAAAGGAAATCAATATGATTATTTTATTTCTATAATTAACAATATTATCTTTTGCAAAGTTTTTTGACCGTCAATAAGAAAATAAGTTTCGCATTAAATTAGGTAATAAAAACATTCAAAACTCAATCCATTCAAACGTCATCGAAACTAGATTACGGCGCTGGGAAAGTGAGTGAAGGCAACATGTCAGGTCAGGACCAATAACAACGGTGTACCCTTTATGTTGGGTATATGTAATGGTCAGCATTACTTAGAAGTCCTATATAAATCCATTTTATAAGTTAAACGTTAATTTCTTTTAAATACTTAGAAAATTCAAAGGGCATGTCAAATATCTGGAAAATAAATATATTATCAATCTGACAATAACTCTAAAAAATTTTCCACACACTCTGATAGAATTCCAGAAAGTCGAATTATTACTGGAATTTGGTCGGACGAAAAAAAAATTGAACTTGTAGGACATAACCAATTACACTACGGGAAAAAAAAGACCACCACACAATGTAAAAATCTATGTCGTACCAGAAAAAAAGGTGTTGTGGTGGCTACAACTTTTTTTTTCATGGGAATGATGTAGGATTGAAGGGAAAATGAATTTGCAAAAATATAAAGGCCGTTCTTTTGAGAAAATCGTTTGCCTTCTGCTATCCAGCTTTGTTTGGTTGATGATTCACGTTCCAAGACGACAACGACCCGAAAAAAGATTTCAAAAACCACTTTAGAATGGTTTAAGAAGAATAGTATAAAGGTACGGAAAGCGGCCTTCTCAGTAAGGTGACCTAAACTGAATTGAACATTTGTGGCATGAATTGAAAATTGCCCTTCATAAATGGAACCCATCGAATCTGATTTGGAAGAATTCCGCATAAAAGAATGGTCGAAAATACCAACTGTGAGATACGGACGACTTATTGAAGGTTACAGAAAATGTCTATTAACAGTGATTGATGTCAACGGAGTCTCAAGTATGAGTTGATAGGGGGGGGGGATGAATACTTATCCAAAAGGGATTCTTATAAAATACTGATAATTATGGAAATAAAATAATTAATAATATTAATACTAATTTATTCATCTAGTAAACTGTTTACTATCATTGTATGTATAACTGGCCACTCGTATTCGAGGATATATGTCTACTAGTGCGGCTATCCAATCCCTATTGCAGACGCTTTCTAAGGCGCATTTGTGCTTATTCAGCATACACAGAGCCCACTTGCAGTTTATACTGCAGCTATGCTGAGCAGACATTGATTACAGTTTCTGGAAAGAGCGTGTTATCTAACATGATCAACAATTTGAACAAGGCCAGCACGCCCCCAATGGTTCCGTCTACTCAATTTCACTCACAAGGCTTGGGTCAACCCGTAGTATGGTTTTCAGGCACTTACCAAAGGTGCCGCACGCTGGGATCGACCCCTCCAGACTGATAACATCAAGAAGTCACTTTCCTGACAAATCGACCATATTCGAACCCGGGTCTCATGGTCAGAATGCGACCGTTCTAACCACTTGGCCACATTATTAATAAATTAGATTTATAGTATACAATAGTTCAACACCATTGCTTAACACTTGGAAGGCATCTTTTTCTATTCCGATACGCCTTTAGATTTTGGTCTTGTATTTTCTATTTTATGTTTTTTTTTATTATTTCACCCCATGTAAGGCAATAAAGTCACTGAGATGCAAGTGGTAACTGAGTATTAAAGAATATGAGGCAAAAAAACAATATTAACAATATTAACAATAAAAGAACAGGAATTAAGAAGACAGGAGATAACGATTGACATTAGATTCAAATATTTGAAGTTCAAAGCTGACTAGAAAGCAAGAAGCAGGAAGATGAGAGTTCCACAAGCGAGAAGTGCGAGGAAATAAGCTGTTAGCATAGAACTTACAGTTACATCTATAGCCATTTCAAATGTAAATTGATGAGACATTGTCACCATTCTAGTACTGCGCTTAAATTCGTAAGTTTCAATTACCATGAAAATATTTATAGAAAAAGGCAAGAGGAATCTATATTACGGCAACAGAAATGTGAGCGAAGCCAAGATTGCAGGTCGGGACAATAACATTAGAAGTTCTTCTTTGGATTTTATCAAGAATCTTTAAATATTTAACAGAAATACCAAAACGGATATGGCGTCAATATTCAAACTATGGATGAATGGTAGACTTATAAACATTTAAGATAGATTTGGGCGAGAAAAAATGTCTAGTAGGACATAGCAAATCAGCTTTTCTAGCAGCAGATCTAGCAATTGATTTTTTCCACGTCATGTCAGCGGAAAATGGTAGACCGAAAAGGCACAATGAGTCACACTCCTGGCAGATTGGCACCGTGATTCTGATAGAAGGTAAAAAGGGTTCTCTCAGACAATTAAAAGAGAACCGTTTCGTTTTGGAGGCGTTCAAATTAACATGCCATTCTTTACCCCAGTTAACAACAAAATGTAGATCATTTTTGCGATCAGCTGCCAATTTGAAGTTTTTCTTAAAATATGTATGGCAATAAATACTGGACAATCTCCTCACAGATGAAGAAAAACCTGCAAATAACAGAAATGTGGTTCTACAGAAGGATAGTGAGAATATCATGAACGGAGTTGCATAAGCTACAAATTTAAGTAAAACAAGAAACAAAAAACGACACTTAGAATCAGAAATAAGTAACTGAAATTTCTGTGATATAATGAGGAAGAAGGGCTTGAATAATTTAACACATACAGGACATATCTAAGACATTTCTAAGACAAAAGAGCCAAGGCAAATAGCGGACCAAATACCTGATGAACTTGTGTCATGGATGTAGGGAGGACTTGGTAAAAAATAAACGTTGCCAGGAGCTACAACAGTGAGTTGTGGAGGGTTATGATCACCCACGTCCTGAAGAGACATGGCTCATAGAAGATTAGGGGAGATAAATGATAACTAATTAAAGTAATGATTAATTAGAAAAAAAATAAGGGTAATAATGTAAGGGTCAAATACTTTTGCATATAAAAGGACATAAATTATCTTGCAGTTAAATTTTGGAATTAGAAAACATAAAAAAAAAAATAAAAGATAGACAATATGGATGATAAATAATTTAAAATGTAGAAATAAAAAATGAGTCTGAAAACAAGAGGCAGCCAAAAATGGGCAAAAAATAATAAAAGCGAGAAAAAAATATTGTAAATCCGCAAGAATAATTTTAAAATGCTTTTAAAGAATATGAAGAATGAGTTTGAAAAACTGTTTGTAAAAACAAAACAAGAAATATAAAAAGTGAAAAATGCTTTTGAAGAGATAAGCGGCTAAATAAGAAAAGAAAAAAAAACCCAAAACAGAATTTTTTTTTTTGTCAGAAAGAGAAAACGTGAAAAGGCGAATATCTGAGAAAATGTAATCCGTGGATATAAAATTTGTAATGAAACTAATTGGAAAAAATATCAGGAACAATAATTAAAAGACTACTTGCCCTGACACTGAGTGGACTAGTATCTGGGATAGAAAACAAAAAAGACACATGATAATAATAATAATAATAATAATAATAATAATAATAATAATAATAATAATAATAATAATAATAATAATAATTACAATATTAATCCTGTTGATAGTAAAAAATTATGAAAATAAATATACTTTAAATAATGATAAAAATTATAATAATAATTTTAATGATGGTATTGGTTTTTAATTAGTGTGTTAATAATAATAATAATAATAATAATAATAATAATAATAATAATAATAATAATAATTAGCTTGAGTACTGAGAAGAGTACTGGAAGAGTGAGAAGATTTGCTGTCACTTGAATTCCAGTGTATGCCATTGATTCCTACTGGAACAAAACTCCAAGAGTACAAATATTAATAATAACGGCAATTGCAGAATACTGAGGAGAGTGCTGAAGTAATAAAGTGACCTGCTGTCACTTGATCCCAACAAGATCTTTACTGAAATAATAATAATAATAATAATAATAATAATAATAATAATGATGATGATGATGATGATGATGATGATGATGATGATGATGATGATGTGACGAATAGTAAGAGTTACGTGTTGGTGATTTTATTGGTTTTGTTGTCACTTGATCTACTACAATGTTTCCCAGAAATCAGCGAAAGAAAAATGCAAATAAGCAGACGATGCTCCATGTGAACTTGCAAATTTATAATATTGATAATGGTGATGAACTTCATGATAATTAAGTAATAAATGCACGAGAGATCTATTGACATATGGAAAAGGATGTGTGTTTGATAAGGGCAAATGAAACTGAATAAACTTATTATTATTATTATTATTATTATTATTATTATTATTATTACTTGAGGGTTGTTTGCTGCGACCTAGTGACAGAAAACCACCCTAAGCCAGCTTCATTTCTCCCAACCACCTCAACATTATTATTATAATTTCAAAAAAGAACAAATGAATGAAAAAAAAACAAAATATAGGTTAATGTATGCTAAGAAAGAAAGAAAGAAAATGATGTAAGAAAGAAATAACAGAAAAGAAAGAGAGAAACAAAACAGTTTAAGAAGCAAGTATGAAGAGAAAAGAAAGATAAAAAAGGGAAAATGAAATAGTGGAATCGATCAAAAGTAGTAAAGGAAAGGGAAAACACGCGAGGGATAGAAAACGAAGAAAGAATAAGGAAGAGAAAATGCGAAAATGAGAAAGAAATAATAATAATAATATTAATAATAATAATAATAATAATAAACGAAAAGAAACAAAAAAGTCATTGATAAAAGGAAAATAATCAAGTATCAGACAGAAATAAAAGTATATTAATGAATGAACAAAATGATTAAAAAAAAAGGAATTGAAAGAAAAAGAAAAGACATCTTAACAATCAAAGAAGAAAGAATAAATAAAAATATTTAATTTTATTTAATTTCATCAAGTTGATTTTGTTAGAAGACAGTACAACCAAAATAATATATTTTTTTCAACATCCAATTTCATCTCCGAAAATTAACAAGAAGAAACACATTAAATAAGTTTTAGTTTAAATCTATACCGTCTAATTAATTAAAATATGGTTCTATAGTTAATAAATTAAAGGTCTTTTGTTTTAAATAAATTACTTCCTACATTTTGTACAATAAAACCCAGTATTTTTGTAAACGTATATCTACAACAATGTGTAGAATTAACATATTAATAAGGAAAAGAAAGAAGGAAAGAATAACATTGTATGACTAAAGAAAGTCCATAACTCTTACTATTAAGTAGATTACTATAACAATTTTTTTACCTTTTCACTTCGCACTTCCCCTTACAGTTAATGTATGTGTGTGTGATTTTGTGTATGCGTGTATGTAAGGCAAACATTAATGTGGATATTTAAATTACTCCCTGATAAGCATGCACATATATATTTTGCGTACTTTAACATTTTAAGCTGATATTACATAAACGAACAGTCGTACACAACTTTGACACAAGAAAACTTATCTATCAAGTTATTAACTCGATACCTCTGTATGCCTATATACATACATACATACAGACACACAGACACACACCTATATATATATATATATATATATATATATATATATATATATATATATATATATTAGGTTGGTGCAAAAATAATGACGTAATAATGTCGTTTTTTGACGTATTTTTTAACCTCAAAAAACGACATTATTACGTCATTATTTTTGCACCAACCTAATATATATATATATTTTACATACACTAAATATATATGCACTATACATATATATATATGCACTATACATATATATATATATATATATATAATATACATGCACTATATATATATATATATATATATATATATATATATATGTATATGTATATATATATGTATATAATGCATGTGTCTGTATGTTCGTGTAAGTAAAAGCATAGCATCGCCAACCAGTCCTTGTCATTGGCCAGATGCCCAATGTATTTGATATGAATTATTCTTGTTCTTTCGTTGGCTCATAAATTTATAATTAATTTCTGTATAGGCAATAAAGAATTTTATTTCTCTGATAAAGTACACATTATTGAAATTTGTTTAAAGCAAATGTTTTAAGATTATCTTTTAGTCCATCTCTCCACTTCCCTACATACATGAACTATACCCATAAAATAATCATAGATTTTTAGCGATACATAGAAATTTATGTATTTGAATTAATGACTCACATTTTTTTCTGCCATTTTTTTTTTACCTGCTTAATCAAATGATTTTCATTTAATGCGCTTTTTTTTAATAATTTAAAATTGCTGAAAAATGTTATAAATTTAAATAAAACAAATTATGTTATTCAGATTAAAAAAAAATCTATAGGAGAAGACTTTAAATTTATTGTTGCCTACATTTTTTCTTTTTTTTTTTTACTAGACGTCCGAAAAATACACGGGACATCTTGCTTGTACACTAAAGAGTTATTTTGTTACATTCATAAATAAATAAAAAAAAGTTTAAATGAAATAAAAATATTTAACTTCCGAGTGCAATGCCTTTGGCATGGCAGATCACTTTGTTTATTCGATCTTCACGGTCCACTTCTTGTGGCCTTACCGAAAGCGACACTATGCTACACAATTCTACTAAATAGTAAATGAATTAATTTGAACATCTACAATTTCAACTCAAGGAATGTTCATGGATTGTGTAGCGATACTTTTTAAGCATAAATGTTCCGGCAAATTTTCCTTTTGCATTCAAATTTTTCTACAAATAATTTCCACCCTCTATCTATCTGTTTATATCTATCAATATCTCTCTCACTAGATAGATAGATAGATAGATAGATAGATAGATAGATAGATAGATAGATAGATAGATAGATATGAACAGACAGGGATAGATAGATAGATAGATAGATAGATAGATAGATAGATAGATAGATAGATAGATAGATAGATATGAACAGACAGGGATAGATAGATAGATAGATAGATAGATAGATAGATAGATAGATAGATAGATAGATAGAAAAGAATATACTGATAGGCAGAAAGAATGAAAGAGATCATAGTCATAGATAGATAGATAGATAGATAGATAGATAGATAGATAGATAGATAGACGGTTAGTATATTTTCTTTTATTCTATCTATCAATTCTATTCTATCAATCTAGCTAGCTAGCTCTCAGTATATTTCTTTTTCTTTTTTCTATCGACTATATATCTAACTATCAGTATAGTCTTATTCTTTCTGTCTGTCAGGATATTCTTTTTCTATCTATCTATCTATCTATCTATCTATCTATCTATCAATCTAATATGTATTTGTCTATTAGAATATTCATTTTATTTCTATCTGTGAGCATATTCTGTATACCTTTTCTGTCTTTCTATCGGTATATTCTTTTTCTTTCGTTCTCGCTATCTGTGTGTGTCTTTCTCTCTCTCTCTCTCTCTCTCTCTATATATATATATATATATATATATATATATATATATGTATATATATATATATTCATTTTTTACAATATATCAGTATATCCTTTCTCGCTCTCTCTCTCTCTCTCTCTCTCTCTCTCTCTCTAATATATATATATATATATATATGTATCAGCATATTCTTCTCTTTCTTTTTATCTATCTATCTATCTATCTATCTATCTATCTATCACTATGATCTCTTTCATTCTTTCTGCCTATCAGTATATTCTTTTCTATCTATCTATCTATCTATCTATCTATCTATCTATCTTATCTATCTATCTATCTATCTATCACTATGATCTCTTTCATTCTTTCTGCCTATCAGTATATTCTTTTCTATCTATCTATCTATCTATCTATCTATCTATCTATCTATCTGCATATTATTTATCTATCTGTATATTCTTTTTCTTTCTATGTATCCATCTATCAATCAGTCTATTCTGTCTCTTTCT
>OZ010583.1:62195396-62202896 GCA_963932145.1 Acanthosepion lycidas
AATAATAATAATAATAATATATGCTGATGTTATCTGGGACATTGTCAAAACAATTTTAGTAACTGAGTCCTCGGTAATATCAAGTTGCCCAGAAAATCGCTTTACTAGGAACATCCCATATACTAAGAAAAGAAAGTGCTATCAATTAAATAACAATTCTCCTATAGGGGAAAAGGATCATAGTTTGGATTTACAGGATTCAAAGCAGGAAACATAACACACAAATAATAATAATAATAATAATAATAATAATAATAATAATAATAAGAAGAAGAAGAAGAAGAAGAAGAAGAATACCAAATCGGCTACTCAGAGTTTCATGCAATGGCAATCATCAGGTGGAACTTTGCCAGATGACAGCCATTGCATGAAACTTTGAGTAGTGTATTTGGTATTATTATTATTATTATTATTGTTGTCATTATTATTATTATTATTATTATTATTATTATTATTATTATTATTATTATCGTATACTTGAAAAAAGAATCCATGAAATAGAATGAAACAGATGCGTGTAACAAAACACAAAATAGATAGATAGATAGATAGATGTTAAAATTTATATTTCTGTAAATGGATGTTAAGATATATCTCATTGTACATTCGTTAATTCTGTGAAAGACCAACATGTAGCCATCCATCCGGACATATATCCAATCCTATCACATCGTAAGTGTTTAATGTCTTTATTCACTTATTCACCTGTGAATGTCTATGGATATATGTTCTCTATATATCGACTATATTTTATACATTGCTGTTTGTGTAGGTACACACACATTACAGTAAAGTTCACCCTCTACAACGCCTGGGGGACACTGGAGGTAGAGGGTTAAAATATCGGACAGTTTTTATGGGTAGGATGGGTAGATAACGGTTAACTCTAGATCTGAACAGGTTTAATTGTATATATATATATATATATATATATATATATATATATATATATATATACACACACACACACACACACACGCAAAAGTCATCAAATTTTTGCGGGTTATATACCAAAGATTTGTTGGAGAATAATGTTTCTTCTATTTTGAATAAATATGTATATGTGAAAACGAGCTTCACCAACAAGGTACTACTCTAACAAGAATACAAGGAGGTGCCTATAAAGAACATCACAGATTTAATAAGTGTACAACTCGCTTAACAGCTGTGGAGAGAAACCGCTAAAGACTTGCCCAATGTCTATACACCCTCCCAACAGCACGGCCATGACCGACTCCTGTCCATTAAAAAATTTAAAAAAATATCTTCTTAGATACATCTCATTAAATGGTTTATTACAGTTACCTTATTTTGGTAGGGATGGGAAGATTGTGTTGCGTCAGCGTTCTAAATAGTGAAAATCTGATTGTCTGACTTTAAAAGATATAGAACATTTTTTTTAAACCCTAGCTTTTGTCTGGATGCGAACTCCTAACATCAGGAAGAAATACGTAGGATAAGGATTTAGCCTTGCACGGTGTAATATAATGATATTTTAGCGAGTGTTAAGCTGCTTAAACTGAAATGATATGATATATTTCTTTACGTATTGGTTGGTTTTAGAATATGAGCAAAAGAAAAAAATTATGTGTTAATTTTAGCTTGAGCTGTTATTGGACACCTCTCAACACAGTGATTAATAGATTCGGTATTAAACCGACAATACATCGAGTATTCTGTAGACATTTATATATATTTGGATCAAGGATTCTGGTTGTTAGATAACGTAAGCGCATACGTATTTGGATAGATAGATAGATAGATAGATAGATAGATAGATAGATAGATAGATAGATAGATAATGTGAGCAAAAGTAGACACACACAGGAACATGCATACGCACATACACACATACACAAAATTCCGACTTGAGTTTTATCCGATCATATTTTGCCAGTAGTCTTTTATAGCGAACCCAACTTCGTAGCCGATGTATATTTATTTATTAATATGCGCCTGCGTGTGAACGCACTACGAAAACAAAGATAGATAGATAGATATGAACAAATTTAGATAGATAGATATGAACAAATTTAGATAGATAGATAGATAGATAGATAGATATGAATAAATTTAGATAGATAGATAGATAGATCGAGCCCACTAACTATTATCGCTCTTTCTTTTATTGATGGCTGTTTCCTTTCAAACCTTTTGGTCAAGGTCGTCAATCGTCAACATCTTGATTATATTATTAATTTTCCTTTTAGCGATGCATTTTTCTTGTTATTGATATTGGAAACTTTCAAGTGATGCGAGTTTTGCCATTTGGTATCGTTATTTGTTTGGGATTTTGTAGCGCCAAATAGATATCGATAGATAGATAGATAGATAGATAGATAGATAGATACATACATACATACATACATACATACGAATAGATAGATAGATAGATAGATAGATAGATAGATAGATAGATAGATAGATAGCGAAAGAGGGGGGAGGGATGAACAGACCAAGATAGATAAATAGGTAGAGTCTAATGGTAATTAGTCATAGTCAAAATTAACGTAGGAAATAATATTCGAATGGTTATGGAAAACCTAGACTGTTTCTTTTGTATATACGTTGATTTTCTGATACTATCTTTTCATATGAAACATTCTTGTTTGAAATATTCGCAAAAATGGACATGTGTCTGACATGCAAAAGTTCATGCTTTTTAGTAAATGTCATTACTCTGAGTTTAAGGGAGAAAAGAAAGTACAAATTTATTGATTTACAAAATCTGATGTGTCGTTTTAGCTGTCCATGAGTCTTTTGATACCTAGCCACTTCGGTCCCCTCTTTCGGGAAAGAGAGTCGTTTGGTGTAGATTTGTATAGACTGACGTGGCACATTTTAGTTGACTGACTACGACCTGTTGCAAAGTCGCATATTTATAACCTTTTTAAGTGGATGCAAAATGAAAGATTTTTTTTTGATTACCTAACCGAACGACGATTGGTTTAAAGTTCTCTCTTTACACCTCGGGATCTTTTTCCCTCTCAGTCGGCAAATTAGTTTTTTTCTGTCGAATTTTTCCTATAATGTGTCGTTTTGATGCATTTTACACACACACACACGCATATATATATATATATATATATATATATATATATATATATATATATATATATATATCGCTTGTGGGACTCTCCTCTAGCTCCATACTTTCAAGTCAACATTAATCTTCAAAAATGCAAAGGCAATGTCAATTGCTATCTACTGTCTTCCTGATTACTCTTCTTTTGTTCTCGTGCCCTAGTAATGTTTCTCTTTCTAATTCTTCCACACCCAGTAACCCCTTGTGTCTTAGTGGCTTTGTTGCCTTGCTTGAGCTGAAATCGATTAATATATATATATATATATATATATATATATATATATATATATATACGGGGGGGTGCGTGCGTGCACGCTCAGGCGTGCGTGTACGCGCGGACATGCGCGTGAGTGTGTATTGAGCATATTGTGTAACTTTTTAACATGCCTCTTAGCCAGTTATTTTAAGTTTTAAATTTGAAAGTTACCATATAAATATAGTGACTATATACCTATTAAATAAATATAAAAGTTTTTACTTTCTGAATTTCTGTAATGAAGAGTTATCATTATTTACATAGTATGTAGAAAGAAAGAAAGAAAGAAACAAACAAACAAACAAACAAACAAACAAATAAGGGATACGATGAACAACAGATAGATAGATAGATAGATAGATAGATAGATAGATAGATAGATAGATAGATAGATAATCAGAATGGCATAGATAGATAGATTGGAAGATACAGAATATATTGATAGATTGATACATAGAAAGAAAAAGAATATACTTATAGCTAGATAGATAGATAGATAGATAGATAGATAGATAGATAGATAGATAGATAGATAGATAGATAGATAGAATGGCATAGATAGATAGATAGATATGCATGTTATATTTCCTTTGGCTGGGGGTATATGTGAACATTTATTCACTGAAATACACACACACACACACACACATATATATATATATATATATATATATATATATATATATATATATATATATATATATATATATATATATATATTCTTTTTAATCAATTCACCCCAAGCAAGGCGATAATGCCACTTAGATGCAAGTGGCTACTTGGAGTGAACGAGGATGAAGAATAAAAATATTAGAAAGAACAGGACACAGAAGCTAAACCTCTACTTCTGTTCAAAAGACCGGAGGGGACCGCGAACCGGGCGATAAGCGAACTTATCTGCTTATAAATATGTTTCTCTCATATAACATATACGTGCAGACAGCCAGACAACCAGACAGACAGGGGAACATAAACACAAGCACACATTCAGAGATAGATATATGTATATGTCCTTGGCTGTTTTTTTTTTTTTTTTTGTGGTCGGTATGTAATATACGCAATTAATTAAATATGAATGATGTAACAGGTTTTGATGATCTGGTACAAAAGTAAAACAAAATAGTTAAAATTTTTTCATAAATCGATAGTTTCTCATAACACGAAAAAAAAAAATCTTCCTACATCTTTATTTTCCGCTCTGAAAGGATTTCAATATTTCATTCCAGATGCATGATGGGATAGTGAAGCTCGTTAGCACAGTGACTACGAAACAATAATAAAACTCTAATTCATGTATATCATATGGTTTTGTGTACGAACTAGCAGGCTCGTTATTTGTTAACATATGTCCAACATGAGGTTCGAAACCAGAACGCCGAACTGTGGCTTCACTAATTAATTACCACTAACATACAATTTTCATGTATCTATTAATTAATTTAAATTCCATGCGTGATACATGCTTAGGCGATCATGTATCTTTCAATACATGACTGGCGAGGCAGATTTTTCCTGCAATAGATAGCCATTTCTTTCTGCTGGAGACCAGTTGCCATCCAAAGCTATAGAACCTGTTCTGTTCTGCTATTTAACTATAGCTTGGAGCGGGGAGAAGAAGAGAATTCATACCTTTCCCAAGGGTATTAGCACGTAAGTGAATGTAATGGGTTCGACTGGAATTCGAACTCGGTTCTCCGATTCATTTACTCCACCGTGTATCTATAGTGATCAAGTAATGCTACAAGCAATAGTTATTTCTCCCAGTCGTGGTCATAGAAAGTTAATAATTAACACACATGTTTAAAACGAATCTGAGCCAAAATAAAACCGGCCACAACAAAGGAAAAAAGGTCATTATTTCTCTTTGAAGTGTGTCTGTTAATGTACCTTTCCTATTTAATGCTCCATGGCCAGCCGTTCGAGAAAAATAACGTATTGGTTGTGTCTTTCATCCTAAATCTATCCTCATAACCAACTTAATTTTTTATAGATATTCCTATAAAAAAACATTACAGCGATTTGTCTAGGAACTAATGTACTGTAGCTTAAGTACTGCAAAAATTGATGCTAAATAATTAACTGACAAAAGTAAGCTGAACCTACTACAATGCTACAGCTGGGAGGTAAGCAATGAGAATCGAACTCACTGAAACACTGGCAAGCAGGGCCGGTGCATACTACCCCTGAACGTTAAGCTTGATTTGAGGCCCGGCAGATCTTTGTGACTCGCGCTATCTTATCAACTCTTGTTTCTTTTCTACATACACGTTAAAAATTAAACAAAGCGTAACTGAATATCAAAGGGTGAAAAATTTTCGTGGCTTTTGAAGCCATTCTGTTATTTTTTATTTTATTTTTATTTATTTTTTTATTTATTTTTTTTTTGTACAAACCCCCGTGAATTTGTGTGGCGCATGTTAAATCTCAAAAAACATTTAAAATTCACTATTTGTTATCCATAATGTTGAATGTGTTAAAATTCTTCAACTTTTTAAAAAGAAAGATCTCAAGTTAATGTTAAAAATTTCTGCAAAAAACCTTGTTGATTTAATTAAGATGGAATGGTCTGTTTATAACATGTCTCTAATTTGTATTTAGATACATTGTATTTATTTTCAATTTTTCTAGTTGAATTGTTCACTTATATTGAATATGATCCATTATTGTACATAATTAGGTTACAATAAAATATGTATTTTATATGAAAATTGAGATGGAGTAGAGTGGATTGCATCGTATCATAGATTTGGGGCTGGGCATAGATTGCTGTTAAATGGCAATGTAATGCGAAATTAATTTAAAAACTTTCGTTCCACAGTAGGAACTTTTGATGTTAGACGTAAATAGGTTCATTCAAAAACTAAGCAGAATGTGGACAGTATTTAGGTTTTTCCTATATCTAGCACAGTGCAACAAACATGGGTAACCCAGTGAGGATCGAACCCTTTACCCGGTTCACACCACTTGCCCGTCTTTTGAACAGCAGTGGAGATTTTTTTTTTCCTGTTTTCGGTTTCTTACCTAAATTCTCCTCATTATCTTTCACATCCAGTAGCCCCTTGCATCTTAGTGACATTATCGCCTTGCCTGGGGTGAAATAATTAAAACCAAAAACAAAACAAAAAAGGATAACCTTAGATGTCATTACTATATTCTTATTAATGCCAGTTATAAAACAATTACGCTATTAGACCACAGTATTGTTAGGACATATTTTAACATAGAATTTAAATTAGTACAAGATTAAGGTAATGGTATTTCTTGGTCTACAATGGTTCCCAACCATTTTTTGACTATGCACCACCTAACCATTTTTAAAATCTTGATGCCCCCCCCCATCACCACCCGCCCGTGATATATAATTTTATTATTGAAAAAAAATAAACTCCTATTCACGTGGAGAAGGACCATTAATTTAAAAACTTAAGACTGCATATGTGAAGTAGCATTATCATTTAATTTCAGAATTTTACAATATTTATAAAAATATTGTGTTATATATATATATATATATATATATATATATATATATATATATATATATATATATATTTATTAATTGGTTTAAAATATGGTTATAATATTTATGTTCTGTAAATTTACATTGAGTACTGTTTTGTAAAAAAAAAATAAAAAATATCTATGAGAACAGCGGATTATATATATTACTGTTCTTTCATTATATATATATATATATATATATATATATATATATATATATATATATATATATATATATATATATATATATATATAATAAGATTAATAAATCATTCTGGAATTGCCCCCTTAAAATGAAATTCCCTATGTAGGGTGTGCGCCCGACTTTGGAAACCACGGGGATAAGCCAACTTTGAAGCAAAGTCGTAATCATTTAATGATATTAAAGAATAAACACATTATTATTACTTTGGGTGGAGTTCATATTAACTATAATCCCATTTTGAGTACTGTTACAAAAATGACATATTTGCAACCGGTGTCAGTATTCCGAGCCCATCAAAATCCAGGATCTGGAAATTATTTTCATATAAGGGAGCCCCTTCATTTTGGCATAATACATTCATTCCATTTTCTTTCATCCACCCTTTATTTGTCTAGCTAAGCAAATTGTGGCATTATTTCTGCATAGAATAATATGGTATTTTTTCAGCTTTAC
>OZ010583.1:62207896-62215396 GCA_963932145.1 Acanthosepion lycidas
GATGATAATGACAATGATGATGACAATGATGATGACGATGATGATGATTGTAAATGTAATATTTAAAAAACGTCTATAATGATAAAATAAATTCGAAATTATTATTATTATTACTATTATTATTATTATTATTATTAATAATAATAATAATAATAATAATAATAATAATAATAATAATAATAATAATAATAATAATAATAATAGGGTATTTTGCCTTTCATTTTCAAATGTAACTGTAAAATGTAAACAATTTGAAATTTAGTCACAGGAATTATTTTAAGATTTCACGGTCCCATTCTCTATAGATACGATACGGTGTATACACATCCCCCACTTTTCCATCATCATTGTCATCATCATCAACAACAACAGCAGCAGCAACAATAACAACAACGACAACAGCAACAACAACAACAACAATAATAATAATAATAATGTGTTATTCTGTTGGTCAATAACAGTAACTAAAAAAATAACAAAAAAGAATAATGTGCAATCGACGTGACAAAAAATAAACTGCTAAAATCTCTGTTCGTCGTTTCAAAAAGAAATCTAAAGTTTTGTTTGGCAACACGGAAAAAATGTTTTCCTAAAAATACTGCGCGTGGTTAGTGAATAATTGCAATATAGCGCCACAGATAAGAACAAAAGTCGAAGAGTAACAAGATGGGTAATTAATATTAATAATTTGAATAAATAGTGAAACGCTATCAACATCGAAAACATTATTATGATTATTATGATTATTATTATTATCCTTATTATTATTATTATTATTATTATTATTATTATTATTATTTCATCGTTTCCACGCCGGTAATTTGATGGATTTCGCTGGATATCAAGTGACATCTAGTCTTCGTGCGAAGACTTCAACATCTTTAGTATTCATACCAGTTTGTACTAATGCTGTAATTGAATGGATTAACTTTTAAGACTATTATTATTATTATTATTGTTATTATTATTATTATTATTATTATTATTATTAGTATTATTATAGCAGCAACGGGGTTTAGAAGTGTAACAAGTTGTTTTTTTTTTATTTTACTTTCACGATTTTAATTATACTAGTAGTACTATTACTACTACTCATAATAATAATCTTTGAAGAGTTAGGGAATATTAAAATGAAATATGAAATAAAAACGAATCACTATAACTGCTAGTAATGCTAATAACATCTTATATGGGCTGAATATTAATTTGTTCTATTTTAATGGAAATTAGAAGAAAAAAGAAAAAGACAACAATTTTTAACACACACATATATGTATATATATATACATATGTGTGTGTGTATATATATATATATAATGATTTACAGCATTTGCAATAATGATAGCAACAATGAGAAACGCTAATTAAAAACAGTTATTGATGATGGGCAATGATGATGATATATGTTGTTGTTGTTGTTAGTGGTGGTGGTGGTGGTGGTGTTGGTGGTTGTGCTGATGTAAAAGAAAGTAAAGTAAAGCCACTTTTTGAGGTATCTAAAATATCCCTGACTTCGTTCAAACTTTTCTTACGTTTGTCTCTCTCTTTCTCTTTCTCTCTCTCCCCTCTCTCTTCCCCCTCTCTCCCACTCTTTCTGTGTCTCTCTCCCTTCTATCTCTCTCTCTCTCTCTCTCTCTCTTTAAAACTTATCTTTTCCATCGGCATGGACATTGTTTCGAAATTATTTTTCCATGCAATTAATTCATTCTTTTAATGATCATTTTCCATTTTTATTTACTTATTTGTTCTTGGAATTTTTCAATCTGTTAAATAACCAATGGATAAAACATACAAAAATATAAACGAAATCTTTTCCAAGATCATTTTCTTTATGTGATCAGCTTTATTAAAGAAGAAGAGATTTTTAAATTCTACAAAGGGAGATTATTTACTTATTCAGTTTTTATTGGTGAAAAATCTCCTAGCGTTTGTCTGAGATTAAAGTAGCCAAACTTCAAAGGTGAATGGAAATACACTTTTAATTAAAAAGAAAAATCTATTTTACATCCAGTCACACCTTAAAGAAACAAAAATTCTCGGCATATATTTAATAATAACGTAATATGGATTTACGGTTTATCAGAATAATGTAAAATATGTAATTCTGATGTTCACCTACTTGCCAACTGTTTAAATGATTTCCTTCTCAAGGAAAGAATAGAAGTTACAGAAAATCTCTGTCAGTTGGAAATTACCCGATCATCGTACATTCTCAGGAATTTTCTATTTTTCTTTCCTTCAGATATGCTTCATTAAATTTATGGATATTTTCTAAGCTTTAATTTTTCTAACGTAAAGAAACTGGGACAGAACACCGTATTATTGTACTAATCGGTAAGAACAGCTATCTGCCTTGAAAATAAGCACTCAAAAGTCCAGCTACGGAATACGCAACTCCAGCCTCCCACCTCGCTCTCTCTCTCTCTCTCTCTCTCTCTCACACACACACACACACACTCTCTCTCTCTCTCTCTCTCCCGCGCCCTCTCTCTTTCTTTCTTATAAACATCACTCAACACAAAACTAAGTTTAAAAACTTAAAATACTTATCTATGTAAAGTGAATCGATATCGAGAAAGAGGTTAGTGTAAGAAAATTGCGTCTATCAATTTTTAATTTCATAGCACGCATAAGTTTCACCAAATGTGGATATTTCATGAATTTCAACAAATAAGATCAAAATATGTTTATAAACTTTATATAGTCATCATTATAGCTGCCAATCATCTCATTCAACACATCAGTGCCTGCGTTAAGAAAATAGACATGACTGTATATTGTGTTTTGTGCTAAAATCGATGAAAACTTTATCCTTCTTAACTTGTTTAAGTTACAACTTAGTTCAATACACACGACGCATTCTTAAGTCAGGGTGCACTGCTGACGACTAGAACGAGGCTCTGTTTGTTCACGTTTTAAATTCAAGTGTTCCTTTTAGTTTATTTTAATAAAGTGGCTTTTGTTTTGTAGAAGGACAAATCACAGGCAAGACTTACAAGTCGAACTCTCACCTTGGAATTCAACCCGCTAACCTCTTAGCGAAAACCGCAATAACCACAACAATTTCGACCGGATTATAGATACTTTTTTACCATGACCACGACAATAATAATAATAATAATAATAGTAATAATAATAATAATAATAATAATAATAATAATAATAATAACAATAATAATAATAATAATAATAATAATAATAATAATAATAATGTTGTCATAAAACCAGCATACGAAGATAAATGTTTTCAACAAGTACTATTAACTATAATAATAATTAAATAAAGTCTGATTATATCACAAGCTGGTGTTCTGTGTATGTGTGTGGTGTTGATGGTGTGTGTGTGCGTGTGGTGATGGTGTGTGTGTGTGTGTGTGTGTGCGTGCGTGTGTGTCTGTGTGTATGTGGCAAAGCAATTGAAAACAGTTTGCGAAGTATCGCGTGCAAAAGTTGTTTTTTGTTTTCTCTCTCTCTCTCTCTCTCTCTCTCTCTATCTATCTATCTATCTCTCTCTCTCTCTGATGATGATGATGAGGAGGAGGAGGAACGCTCGCTAACAAAGTTTGTCCGGGTCGGTGGAAAAAGGGATTTCGCCTTTATGCGGTCAATGTTACTGAGATGTTAGGTCATCGTTGAAAGACAGTGCAAAGGGCATCAAATACAAAATAAAAGGGGTAGGGGTGAGGTGGGATGCTGTGAAGAAAGAAAGAAAGAAAGAAAGAAAGAAAGAAAGAAAGAAAGAAAGAAAATGCACAAAAAAGAGAAAGACGAAAACCGTGAATAACATGCAAGAAAAGTAAATGCAAAAACATATATAATATTGAAAAAGAAAAAAAATCATCAAGAAAGAAAAAAAAATGAGAAAAGAGAGAGAGAGAGAGAGAGAGAGAGAGAGAAAGAGAGAGAGACGTCTCCCCCACCCCTTAAATGGATTATTCCATTTGAACGTAAAAGGGGGAAAGGAAGGCGGAGTCACATCATGGTACATGCCATTTTTACCCGCAACAGGTAGAACGGAATATTTTGAAAAGTTTACTTACTTGTTGTTGCTGGTGATCTATGGTCATGTCTTTGGGGGCAGTTTGAACCATATCCTCCTCTTCCTCATTGTCAGCCCCACCGGTGCCTCCACCGGACCCTTGAACCCCTGACTGCTGGTTACCGCTGGAGGTTGGTGGTGTCCCTCCAACAGCGGCATCTCCTAATAAGTAAAGAACCCTTAGTTCATATTCGGTTAAATAAGAGCGAATCTGGGCTGAATCATCGTCCCCCAGTAAACCAACACTTCGGACCTCCATGGCCCTTTTTTTTGTCCGGGTTTTCATATCTTCCCATTTCTTTTTTACCTCTTCCACAGACCGGCCAACAGGGGAGACGGTGTTGACCAATTCAGCTATCTCTTGCCATGCTTTCATTTTCTTGGCGTTGGTCACGCTGTCCGTGAATTTGGCGTTGACGGTGGTCATTCTCTTGCCAATGCCCTCCATAATGGCCGAAACTTCACAGGCAGCAAAATTGCTCTTTCGTTTTTTCTTTTTCCTTCGCTGGACCTCCATATCTTTCGGTGGGGTTTCAGACGGCGCCACTTTGCTGCTGTTTCCTAAATACGAGTTCTTAAGTGCTGGCCGGGAACACCTGGATCGCAATTAGACAAAGATGTACACTCTTTCGCTATGGTAATTCGTCGGCAAGGGTTTTCGGCGGAATTTGATTTCAGTGTCGCTTTAACGGTCCACCGTTTTTTTTTTCCTCAAAGCAATCGGATAGTTTTAACCGTTGGGCTTCCGTTGAAAATTCCTCTCCCTATAAATAGACCCTCCATAACAAAATATGTATGACGTCGTATAGAGAAGAAAACCAACTTCTGTATTGTCGATATTGCCGAACACGTGTTTCAGAAAGACGTGACTATGTTATTTTGGAAAGGAAGAAAAAAATCTAACTGGATAAGTCCCGTAAGCGACCCGTAAATATTAGTTATGTTTTAGCTACGTTGACAAAAGGGAGTTAAGTAAACGAAGGTCAGAGGTCGTTTAGTTAAGTGATTATTTCTGAACTGACTAGATGTTATTTTTTTTTTCTTTCTTTATCTTTTTTTTTTTTTTTCTGGTCAAAGACTTAACAATCAAGACATTAATCGAAAACTTGTTTAGCATTCGATTAAAAAAATAATACAGACTAAAAAATAACTATTTTAGTTATAGCCAGAGAAAAAAATGCTCGACTTCGTTTACCAAAAATGGTAAGAAAGTTTAAATATAAATTCATATATTTTTCTGGTTTGAATGTTCTTTTTTTTTTTTTTTTTTAAAAAAAAAAAAAAAAAAAGAAAAAAAAAAAGAAAAAAAATCAAAAGAAAAAGTGTTGAAAGTTTGTAAATGATAACTAATTCGCAAGTTATGGTAATAGGGTGGGGGGACGGAGCTCTCGGACGGAGAAATGACCTGAATAGATAGCGAGGTGGATGGACGGACAGTAGGTGCTTACGGACGGACAGACTGACAGTGAGAAGGACGGAGAACTGTACGATCGGCTGGCTTTTACGTCGACAAATTCACAGCTACGCACATGCTAACGGTGGCACGCACTTGGCTCGTCGTTCGAAACGAGGCCCCTCCACCAGGCCTCGCGAGCAAGCCTTCTCGCTAAGATTGGTTGAATAGTGTACGCTACGGTGCTATACTACGAGTTGGGCAGCAGACCGACAGAGAGTTTAAACAGCAGTAAGCGAAGAGAAAAGATGTTGGCTCGCCCACCGCTGCGTTACACGCAAACTATACGCATCTATGGTTGGCAAATGCACAAGAGTAGAACACTAGAAAAGCCGCTCCACACACACACCGTGTATCTAGGTGCGTGTGTCTGGCTGAAGGCGTGTGTGCGTGTGTGCGCACGGCTTTATCGGCGTGTTAAATTTTAGAAGGAGAGTCCGTGTGTACGGGTGGGTTTATACGCGTGGAGAGTACGTGCATTCGCCATGTACCTGTACGTGTATTTTTTTTTATCACCGTGTTTAATTACAGAGCAAACGAGTTTCTTTGTGTGTCTGTGTGTCGGTACCTTAGTGCATATGTTTATTTTTTTTTTCTTTCTTTTATGACAAGTATATAACAGCAGCACGTGTTTTAACTATGTTTGTTTGACTAATCACTAAAAACTCAGAACCTACTTTGCCTATATATATATATATATATATCAGGGTTTAATTCTAAAACTACAAATGCTGGATCAGCGCGCTTTACTTTTCTACCTATCTTCACCATCCTCCAAATATGAAAAAAATGAAAAATTCTAATAAAAAAAAAAAAAAAAAAATGGAATTTACTTCGAGAACAAACATTCGTAAGTGTATATGACACATATGTAGCAAATATCGATGCGTGATGGTATACTACGCGCTGTTACGTAAGCATACTATTGCTTGATGAAGGTCTCTCAATTTGTGTGCGTGTTCATGTGTATTCAATTTTTGTACATTGTAGATCTATTTACTATACGTGTCATTGTCCTTAAGCAGCGTCTGTTACGTTTGGTGTATGTATATATAAATACATATATCCAACAATGTTGAACACATTGTGACAGTTATTCGCTAATCTCCGTGTGTGTATATTCGGATGAGGCACAGCGCAACAAAATCAAAATTCTGTCGTATCAGATGTTAAAAGTCTAAGTAGGTTTTTAAGTTTTAAAGAGTCTTTATTATTTTAGTTCAAACGTTAGTGGATATTCGTATATGAAATAGACGGCCCATTATTTTTATTTAAAATACTATGTATGCCTATATCGGCTGTTTGCACACTATTTAAACAAGCAGTCATAAAGATAGGGTGTCTATTTTAAATATCCACGATCATGACGTTTTTGAAATTATGAAACTATCGGATTAAAAATAAGTTCATTAATTCTTTTATCCTCTGTTAAAATTAATGTTCTTTTGTTTTTGGTTATTTTTTTTTTTTTTGTTATTTTTTTTAATGAAAATATATTAAGCTACTAACTATAGAGTCATTGTTTTGATTTCTTGGCTGTCCGTTTGTATTTTGTTTGTAACGTGAACTATAGACAATTCCCGCGTATAAGACAGAAGTTTTAGAAGCTCATATTTCGAAAGAAAGAAAAAATAAAAAGCAAGTTGAAGTTATCTGATTTATTTTGAAAGTTAATTGAACTAACGATTTTAGACAAATATTTACAGTTCAGTCATAGAATGAGAAGTAGACAAAGTTCGTTTTTCTTTTGCTTAGTTTTCAATTCCAGCAAAAAGCGACAGGCCTGAAGTTCCCTCATACCACCCCTAGAGTCTTGGCTGCAGATGTGTGCATATTCACGTGTATCATTTATATATGATATTTAGTTAGTAAATACTGATATTTACTTGCATATATTTGTATGTAAGTGTGTTTATTTCTGAGTTGGATTCTGTAAATCATTATACATGGATAGACGTAAATATTCATACATCAAACTTTAAATGTGTTGATGTTTTTTTTTTTGCTT
>OZ010583.1:62227896-62230396 GCA_963932145.1 Acanthosepion lycidas
TCTTGTCGGTATTAAATAACCCATTGAGATTGATATGCCGTAAAACAAAAAAAAAAACAAGCTTTGAAGTTTTCTCTCTATAATGTTCTACCGAGGGAAAACATCTTTGGTTTATGTGCATTTTTTGTATAAAATAAACGACATTTTTGCCATCAAGCTACGGACTTATTTACAAAACATCTTCTGCCTGGATGTCTGTATTTTGTGTTGGTTCCTAAGTGCGTATATACGAATGCATACTTTGCATGCCTACACTATGTTGTATTGGGGGGGTGGTTGATGGCGGGCAATGCAAACAGAATGGCGAAGGAACGCAAAGCCGAAAACGACAAAGAACAGATAGACAGGCATTAAGAAGGAGGTTGGCGAATTCTTCGGTTTCTTTGACGCGCACGCATTGTTTCCGGCACGAAAACATTGGTAAATGACAATGATTTTCATTATGATGATGATCGAAATGACACTATTCAGTGAAACAAAGCGTTGCAAAGTTAGGAAGAAAATTTGTTGCCAAACTTTAGAGAGTTGACTCAAGTGAAACTGTCACGCATTTTATAGCTAAAAACTTTTTCTTTATCATAATCTCATTCTGATACCATCAGTTTACGAACATGGCTCATTTGACGAAGTCTGATAATTCATTTTCGTTTTAATCATGTCTCTTCAAGGCGCTGGCAATCGTGGCTCTCCACAGATTTTTTTCGGTATTACCTGTGAATTATCATCATTTCTTGAAGTGTTTTCCCTGTGTCTCCTTTGCAGTTTTAAATTCATAGTAGTTCTCTTAGTCTACCTGCTTTCAAGACTAGACACTCCAGTCTACCTTTCTATTTAATCGAAGAGTAAAGCGGTTAATTCTTCCCTTTTCCATGCGCATTATTCACTTACGCGCAAGTGCCCTTTGGATACGGTATGAATTCACCTCTTTCTCCCGGCTATGGATTAATTAGTAAAACCTGTAGCATTAAATCATTATTATCTAAAAAAATTCTTACAGTCTAAAAATATTCTTTGGCTTTAAATAACCTACAAAGGTTGATAAGCAGTAGAAAATAATGTTTGTAAGGTTTCTGGAAAAATTTTCAAAATATTTACGGTTGATATGTGGAAATCTCCAACAAGACACAATGCAGGGACAGCCCAAAGTGCAAATTACAAATCGGAGATACGAAAATTAGAGATGTACAAAAATTTAAATATCTGGGAAGATAGGATAATGGATGGAAAATGTGAAACTGGAATCCGAAGACGCACTGGAATAGCCAAAGATGCCATCCATAAGTAGACTACAGTGAACACCCGCCTATTCGCGTTTCAGCATTCGCGGCTTGACACGCGGAATTTCTTTAGAACGTTTCTGGAACCTGATTGGATAGGACAAGTCATGTGATATCCCTGAAGGAAAGCGAGAAGATAGGATAAAACATCAACTGCAAGAAGACAGAATACAAAGGTTGTTACCCAAATGATTAGTCCAAAATGTAAAGAGAACGGAAAATGTGACACTGAAATCCGAAGATGCATTAAGATAGAGCCAAATATACCATCGAAAAGCTAAGGATGGTATTAAGAAACAGAAAAACATAGTTAAGAACGAGGAAAAGAGTACTGAACACTTACACGATACCTGCCTTCCTATATGACAGTGAATGCTGGACAATCTCCTCAAAGATGAAAAAAGGATTTGAGCAACAGAAAAGTGCTACTACAGAAGGATGCTTAGGATACCATGGACTTAACATGTGAGCAATGACGAAGTTTTAGAGAAAATGAAAACCAAAAGGAAACTTCTGATTAACACCAGGAAGAGACAGTTAAAATTTCTAGGACACATAATGAGAAAAGAAGGCTTGGGAAATCTGATACTCATAAGACAGATTGAAGGCAAGAGGGGCAGTTGAAAACAGCAGCGCATGATAAACTTAGTGATCTTGAGTAAATGAATGTCGGAAAAAGGTTTCGGAGAAATAACAAAAAGACAAAATTTATTAAGCGCTACGAAGGAGAGGCAGTTGTGGAGAGCCATGATAGCCTACGTCCTGAGGGGATACGGTGCATAAAGAAGAATATCTTCAGGGACAGGGGATTTTACATAAAGTGATAAAAAAGATGTGTGTATATATATATATATATATATATATATATATATATATATATATATATATATATATATATATATATATATATATATATTAGGTTGGTGCAAATATAATGACGTAATAATGTCGTTTTTTGACGTAAATATAGCACATCTTAAGACTATATTTTTTAATGTATGTATGTATGTGTGTGTGTGTCTGTGTATGTGTGTGCCTGCATGTGAGTGCATTTCTATAGGTGTAAATTAAAAGATATTTATTTCATTAGTGGGAGTATAATCATGAAATATATAGCAAAAATCGTTCACGTGTGCTCATCTTCCATTCAAACAACAACAACACTTGTACGTATCATCAGAAAGAAACAGTTGAAATTTCTAGGACATAATGAAGAAAGAGGG
>OZ010583.1:62232896-62237896 GCA_963932145.1 Acanthosepion lycidas
ATTCTGATTTTTAAATTCTCTCATGATGCTTCTATTTAGTCAAAAAAAACAACAAAAAAAAACTACTAATATACGATAAATATTATTGGTCCTGTAATCAATATTATTATTTTTGTTGTTTTTTAATTGTTGAATTTCTTTCAAGATTAGCCCTTCGTAGTTTTATGGAGAATCTACCTGTCTATTATCGCAAATTCATATTTCTCTGTGTTTTCATCTATCTTTTCATATCTATCTATTCTTTCATATCTATCTTTTTATATCTATCTATCTATCTATCTATCTATCTATCTATCCTTTCATATCTCTTTTCATATCTATCTATCTATCTATCTATCTATCTATCTATCTATCTAACACATATATACGATCAGATTTATAGTTTCTTTACTCCGCATATACAAACATATATGAGCGGGCTGATTTTTTTTTTTTTTTTGGTTTGTTCAATAATTTAGGTGAGTTATATATATATATATATATATATATATATATATATATATATATATATGTATATATATATATTAATGAGGATGAACTCTGAAATTCTTGGCCGGACCTGATTCCTAAATTTTTACTAAATGACTAAATTGGTAATGGGAATTAGTAAGGCTAAGTACTTTTTTTTAGCAATCTTCAGAGATACATGCGTGTCCAGTGCAGATTTTTAAACAGATTGAATCCCAACTTCAGGAACTTATTACGTCTGTGTTTTTCATTTGATAGTTTATCGTATGCATGTCATCAGCAGGCATGTGTAGACACACACAGACACACACACAGACACACACACAGACACACATAAACACTCAACGCACGTAAAAGCTGAATGAAAACGTGGCGTAGAACTATTCTCAAGACACATTTGCACATGGAAGGGCTTGCGATTAGGGGCTTTCAAACAGGAACGCCTTTTGCCACATGGGATGGAATAAACTTGTCAAACCTCATAACCAATTTGAGGAATTATTCTAAATTTACATATATATATCTATATATATATACATGCATAATAACAAGCAGTAACATAGAATTTCATTTAGCTTTCACATACTCTACTCACATATAGACTACTATTCACACACACACAAACACACACACACTGAATTCCCTTATGAATCTCGGGGTTCAACCCAGATATATTTGCTTGTGTGTTTGTTTGGCACTTTTCAAAGAACGTACAGATAATACACTCCCATCTAAAGCAAAAGGTCTGAAGTGTGACCATAGGCGGTGCGAGTAGAAACTCAGATCCGAGGCAGGATATATATATATATATATATATATATATATATATATATATATATTAGTTTTAAGGATCATAAATTTGTTGTTAAAATAGATACAAAAGTATTACGATTAAGATTTAAGATTTAAGATTTTAGCCGCCTTTCGGCGAACACTTCTTCAGAAGCAAAATCGTCGGCATTATAAAACGAAGTAGTTGGTAATAAAAAGTTTTGTTCTGAAGAAGTGTCAGCCGAAAGCCGGCTAAAATCTTAAATCTTAATCGTAATACTTTTGTATCTATTTTAGCAATAAAATGATGACTCTTAAAACTACTTTGTCTTGGTGTGGCAATAAAAACCTGTTTATATATATATATATATATATATATATATATATATATATATATTCGCTTCCGCGTCTCGTATATACGAGCTTGTCGTTACTTGGAAATTTTCATGCAGCAAGGGCGGACTATCATTATTATTTCGTCCGTGTGCTGTTTGATTTATTGAAATTGTAATCTTTGATAATGGCTTATGTAAGCCGAAAGCTTAGATTGGATTGAAACATGTATCAATATGGTGTTTCCCTTTCGTCTTTAAACGATAATATGATAAAGCTTATCAGACAATATGAAAAGAACTTACTTAAAATAAATAGACAAAATTTAATGAAACATGCATTAATATAAATATAAATATATATATATATAAGTGTATTTAACCAGCAAGTATTCTTTTCAAGCAGTTTTGTTGAACAATAAGATATGTCAAATTTCGAATAAGTTGTTTTATATAATCTGTAAACTTTTTAAAGATCATTTTTGTTCTTTATTCTAGTACATTCGATAGTAATTGGTAGGTATTTAAAAAACAACAACAAAACAAAAACAATAATGAACTTGTGAAACTTTACTGCTTTTATAAAATAACTTTTTCGGAATTTATAAAAACGTAATAGGACCGACCATTGGCACTATATATATATATATATATATATATATATATATATATATATATATATATATATATATATACATATATATATATATATATACATATATATATATATATATATATATATATATATATATATATATATATATATATATAGAGAGAGAGAGAGAGAGAATAAATAAATCCTAATGAGCCAGGTACTACCTACCTAGGTTTCGCCACATAGATCCCATGTGGTGAAACCTAGGTAGGTAGTACCTGGCTCATTAGGATTTCTTTATTTTAATTTTCAAGAGCGCTCTTAACTTTTAACTTATTACTCGGTGTTTTATTTTGTTTTGTTTTTTGTTTCTTTTTGTTTTGTTTTTTTCTTTGTACCAGAGATTTCAGGTACTGGACGATTTTTACGTCCTATTTTTCTTGTACTTTCCTTTTTTCCATTATTCCTCGGATTGCCAGTTTAAATAGTTTTACATTATATATATATATATATATATGTGTGTGTGTGTGTGTGTGTGTGTGTGTGTGTGTGTGTGTGTGTGTATTTATATGGATGTATGAATGTTTCTAAATTCGTGCGTATATATTTTTAACATTTGGAAATACAAAACTATTTGTATGTAAGCATGTGTATGTTTCTATCTATCTATATCTGACTGTCTCTTTCTCTCCACACACACACACATATATAATGAATGTACGTATTTGTGCGCGTGTACCTGCATGTGCGTACGTATACATAAATTTCATATGCATACACGTTTGTGTATCTAAACCGAATATAGGATTATTTCAATATCATATATTGACATTCAAGTAGATAGATAGATAGATAGATAGATAGATAAGCAAGCAGACGGATATGAACAGAGTGAGACACATAAATATTTAGATTTGACGAAATAGCTGAAAACTTTCCCATTAATGTTAAATGTCGGTGTTCATGCCCAGGTAAAACCCAATATTTTCAATGCTGATTTTCTAGGCAGGAATACCATTCCTCACTTACCAGATTAGTATGATACGTTCAATCTTCAATCCTCACCATCTGGCTTTGGGCCATACTCCGATTAAGTTACCTGATTAAAATATCTGTAAACACAGTGATATCAAGATACATCTTGTAAACTGTTTAAAGTGTTATTATTTAAAGTGTGGTTGCATATCTTAACGATTTATTTTTAACGATGTGTATCAAAAGTTTGAATAGTCTCTCTCTTTCTCTCTCCCTCCCTCTCATATATATATATATATATATATAATTATTTATTCGAAAATTATAATATAAATATGTTATAAAATACTTATGTTATAATTTTTGAATAAATAATTATATTGGCTCTACTCTGTATTAAGCACTCATTTAAGAATAGTATTTGTTGGTTATAGGAATTTATTCCGTATACAGCAATCCTATACTTGTATATATATATATATATATATATATATATATATATATATATATATATATATATATATCTTCACAAGTTATATTTTCATTGTTTATACCTATGAGTTTGAAAGACTGATAAAAAGTAAATTAATCTGTTACCGCCAGCCCTCTTATCTAGATACGTCTGTATGTGTGCGTGTGTGTGTCTGTGTGTTATAAGAATTGTTTGCGCTTATGTCTACTAAGTGTAAAATCTCCCTTTTTACAGCCAACTGCTGAAGTCGAAATGGTGTTTCTTTCTGCAGTCACTCTAGCATAAAAGGTATGCAAACACTGCCAATGCTTTAAACACTAAAAGAAATGTTCAGAGTGCGAAAGCACACCTTTTTTTTAGCATTCTTTGTTTAGAATGAAGTATGTAATTTCTCATAGAAATACGAAAAGGCGTATTTTTGCTGTCTTGAAGAAAATCAGAAGATTGTTTTGTCAGTGTATTAGGCTGGTGCAAAAATAATGTCGTTTTCTCACATATGTTACTATGTGAGAAAACGACATTATTTTTGCACCAACCTAATATTTTAAAATACACATTGATTTTTTTCTTTTGCAAAGAAAATGCACTAAGAATACAAAGACGAACCCACTGATTCAATTATAGTACAACACCTGTAGAAAGAAAAATACTTGGCTATTGCCCTACTTCATGATTGAAATGATTGACTGGTTCCCAGGTAGGTATTCGAGCCCAGATAAAATTTCGGTTAATTCAGTTTTAATTTTTAAAGACCCCAGGCCCTCCCCACTTGAGAGATAAGCTTCAACACAATCTTCTTTTCCTCATTTATTTTTTACTTCTACCCAAAACTCAGCCTAGGAATGTACTCACAAATAGAAAAATTCTTGCATGATTTGTATGGAGATTGAGATAGTGTCCCAACAGTATAGAATTTACTTACTGTTTGAGAACAGGTAGAAAATAGCATTTTCATATTAATTTTCGTCTAAGGGGGGTATCCCCCAACAAAAACTTGGCGTTGTACAATCTTTCAGTTCCCATCATTTCCGCCTGTTTTTTTTTATTACGCAACACACATTTTTAGCACTTTAAACGTCATTGTTTGTAGATGCCCGTATTTGAGTAGACGCCCCGTTTATTTGTTAAACATTAGTAAATAAAAGGAGCGTCTACTCAAATACGAGTGTCCACTAACAATGACATTTACTGTAAAGTGATAAAAATCTATCGGATTAATAAATCCATTACTTCTTTAGAAAATTGCAACACATATTCCAATATATATATGTATATATATATATATATATATGTGTGTGTGTGTATGTGTGTGTGTGTGTGTGTGTGTAAAACAATTGTATGCTTCATAATAAGTAACCAGGCAAACATCATTATCCGTATATATACA
>OZ010583.1:62242896-62260396 GCA_963932145.1 Acanthosepion lycidas
CACTTGAGGTCTGGAGGAAAACCAGTTTTGATTTGGCAAAACCAGGTTCCTAAAATAAATAAGTAAATAAAACGTCTGAAAGCATGAACATCTGGATGCATATCATAATACATCTTTCTTACGGGCGTTCGCATGAAAACGACACAAGTAACACTATAAAAAAATATCTGCTAATCGATATGTGGACAAATATAAAAGGAAAGTCATCTTTCCTTCTCGATCTTTTCTGTTAATTTACCCAAAAAATATTAATTCATCCCCAAAATAAAAATAATTTATATTTACTAAAATTCACACCAAATTCTCCCAGAACGAGGCGCTTCCATTGCACTCCGGATGGGTTGAAATTTGCGATCGTCCTAAGTGGGGGTGACTCGGGTGCGCTACTTCTAAATTCGCGCTCATCTCGATAAAGAGTCCAAAGAAGGTTTTTTTTTTTTTTTTTTTTGTTAATTGTACAAAATTCCTCGAATATCATCCTCACTCACAAAATGTGAATAAGTCTGTGATTTTTGGCAATTTTTCATTCTGACGGTTGGCGTTGTTGTGAGGCAAGCTAAACAAATTTTGATTTAAAATGTGTAATTTCAAAAGAGTGCCAAAAATTGAATAAAAAAACAAACTTTGATTTAAAATTTATAATCTCTTGGGTGAATTAATATTTGCGATAAGTAACTTTACATTATATGGGGTGAATTAACACAAAAGTATTTCTCCTTCTTGATAACTTATTACCGCCACTGTAACTCGGTCGAAGAGAAGGTTTTAGAATGTCCTTTCATTTAAATCAAACTTTCAGTCTTTGAGGAATGTAAATAAATGTTTATGTTTTGTACATTTGCTTCCAAAATATAAAGAAAGATGTCGAGCGTAAATAGGTGCGTGTTGGCTGTGAGGATCTCACGAAAAACAAAACGTAACGCACCTGTCAGTCAAGAGTAGGCATCGGAGTCACACAGGTGGTGATTGTAGATCAGAAATAATAGCATACTAGCAAGAAAGAATAACTAACTAACTAAATAAATGCGTGAAAAAGTGGAAGTAAAAAGAAAGAAAAATGAAGCAAATTTATACAATGGTTACAGCGCTGGGTAAGGATATCTGATTCGAGTTGGGGAGAGTGGGGAGAAGTGTGGGTAGAAAATAATATTATTTTTGTTGTATCAGGTGTGACGGACAAAAAAAAAGGCTGACATCATATCGCACAGGCCTTGGGTAGGGATAGACACATTAAGAAATGGGTGCTTTTTTATTATAGCATTAATAACATCCGTTGTTAGAAATAAATATCTAGAACGCACACACACACAAATATATATATATATATATATATATATATATATATATATATATATTCCCAAAAAATTTCGCTTGAAGATGGAACAGAGCCTACTTTAACTCAAGTTAATTGAAATATTATTTTGAAGTTTTCGG
Source organism: Acanthosepion lycidas (assembly GCA_963932145.1). Classification (NCBI taxonomy): domain Eukaryota; kingdom Metazoa; phylum Mollusca; class Cephalopoda; order Sepiida; family Sepiidae; genus Acanthosepion; species Acanthosepion lycidas. The sequence continues at coordinate 62,244,331 of OZ010583.1, forward strand.
CTCTTGTTTTGAAACATGAGACCTCTTATGTAGCGTGTTGGAATCATATTTTTAAATAAATAATTATATTTATGCTCTACTTTAGTATCGAGCACTATTTTTTAAAAATAATTACAAAAATACTAAGGAACTTTGGATTATTTACCAAACCAGTTTCTTTCCTATTTTCTACAATATTTTCACACACACACACACACACACACACACACACACACACACACACACACATATATATATATATATATATATATATATATATATATATATATATATGCAAGAGTCTATAATGTCTCTTCACATATTCCATTTCTTTATTATTTGTGAATTGACATGATTTCCTTGTAAAGATAGTGGAGTGTTTTTTCGTTGCATTCTCTACGGTTGGCATTCAAAGTTTTCCTTCTCTTAGACTGGCTTCCACTCATGGATAACGAACACTGTATCATGCTAGAGTATGGATGGGGGCGGTGTAGAAGAATTGAATAATGAAATTGAACGCCACAGAAGGGGGCGGAACTTGAAGTCAGCTCGCAGAGAATAATATGCGTGATTTCTTTTTCCGCATCCGATGTGAATATACACTTTTAAAAATTACCTAGGTACGTGTGCAAATGCACACAAGAAGGCATACACTCACAACCATACACGCATGTACAGATAGATAGATAGATAGATAGATAGATAGATAGATAGATAGATAGATAGATAGATATGAACAGACTTAGATATGAATAGACTTAGATAGATAGATAGATAGATAGATAGATAGATAGATAGAGAAACTGAGATATACACACACACATGTACACATTTGAAAATTGTGTTTAGGAATTTTTGGTATACGTATGTATATAAGTAATGTTCAAAAAGAGCATTTTTAAAAGTCCTTCTTTGTCAATGCACTTATTTCACTGATGAATATTGATCACACAGACAACATTTCAGATCAAAATTCTGCCAATAACTCTGTTAGGCTATGGACTTATCGATCCTCCTTCGTGTTATAGATGTATTTATACGTTCAGATGTAGATATATGGGTTCTAATTATATACACAAGATATTTGTGTAATTTCCTAAAAATATGTTACGCACTGGACAGGAATTCGAACACAGTTCCCTCATTTCTTGTCACGAGCCGCTAAACATTACACCCACTAGCTGTTGAATATCACGGTAATCTATATATAAAATTCTGTGACTTCTGTTAGTCCTTCCATCTATACGTCTGTCCGTAACACATTCTAAAATCACCATACATTGACCACCGATCAAAACCAAATTTTGGGGAGAAGCGCAAACAAATCTCGACAAATATGTTAGCGATAACTTCAACAATACGAAATACTGTAAGGATTTCAACACCCTCCAGCTTCTTCTTCTTCTTCTTCTTCTTCTTCTTCTTCTTCTTCTTTATTTCTGAATTATCTTCTACTTCTTTTCTGAATTACCTTCCTTTTTCTTCTTCTTACTTCTTTTTCTTTTCTGAATTATCTTCTTTTCCTTCGTTTTTGTTCTTTTTCTTTTTCTTTTCTGAATTATCTTCTTTTCCATCTTTCTTCTTCTCTGAATAATCTTTTTTCCTTTTTCTGAATTATCTGCTGCTTTTCTGAATTATCTTCCCTTTTTATTCTTCTTCCTTCATCTTTTTCCTTCTGCTTCTTCTTCTTTTCTGGATTTTCTTCTTCTTCTCTCAATTTTCTTCTTCTTCTTCTTCTTCTTCTTCTTCTTCTTCTTTTCTGAATTATTTTCTTCCTTTTTCTTCTTCTCCCTTCTTTTTCTTTTCTGAATTATCGTCTTTTCCTTCATTTTTCTTCTTCTTCTTTTTCTTCTCTGGGTTTTCTTTTCTTTTTAGGAAGGTTGAATTATTGCCCGCTACAAGTCTTTATTGCACCGTGTCATTTGAACGTAAAAATGAAATCAATGTAAACCTTTAATCTGAAACATGTACCAAAGTTCAATAAAAAATATGCCATAAAGTTTTGTTTATATTTATATATGAAAGAAAGCATATATTTTGAGAACCATAATGAATCAACCCAAGACGGTTAATTTGATTTTCTTCACGACAGATCAATTTCGGGTCACCCTATATATTATATATAGAACGGCGTTAGGGTTTGGTACACAGGTAGGTAGTTAAGCAAGCATACCACAGAGGTGAAGTGGGTGGAGGCTGCGTGTAATTAGCTTGTTCCTCGAAAATGCAGAAATGTATTGGGGGAAATGTCTGGTAATATATTTTGGTCCGCGTCCTAAGGGGGTGAGGTGATGGGTGTAAAAAGTGGATTTTGCCAAGTAGGGGAGAGAAAAGAGGTTTGAAACACCTAATGATCGTCCTTATCATTCCGAGTAGATGTTTAGGAATTTTAGGGTCTCCTATCAACATCACGTTTATGATTTTAATTGAAAATATACTTATTCTTGCTTTTTGGTCAATGACAAACTTGGAAGAAAAACTACACTGACAGAAAATTATATTGCAATAATCTGAAGAGTAATGTTGACTTTCTGTTTCATTTTATTTATCTGGTTCTCTTTATTTATCAGGTTCTCTTTATTTTTTATTACACTTTATTTATGTGGATCTATTTCTTTATCTAGTTCTCTTTATTTTTTATTTGTCTTTATTTATCTGGTTCTCTTTACTTTTTATTTATCTTTATTTATCAGATTCTCTTTATTTATCTGGTTCTCTTTATTTATCAGGTTCTCTTCATTTATCTGGTTCTCTTTATTTTTTATTTCTCTTTATTTATCAGATTCTCTTTATTTATCAGGTCCTCTTTATTTATCAGGTTCTCTATTTTTTATTTCTCTTTATTTATATGGTTCTCTTTATTTATCTGGTACTCTTTATTTTTTTTCTCTTTACTTATCAGATTCTCTATATTTATCTGGTTCTCTTTATATATCTGGTTCTTTTTATTTATCTGGTTCTCTTTATTTTTTATTTCTCTTTATTTATCTTGTTCTTTTTATTTATCACGTTGTCTTTATTTATCTGGTTCCCTTTCTTTTTAATTTATCTTTATTTATCTGGTTCTCTTTTTTTTTTATTTCTCTTTATTCATCAGTTTCTCTTTATTTATCAGGTTCTCTTTATTTATCTTGTTCTCTTTATTTTTTATTTCTCTTTATTTATCAGATTCTCTTTATTTATCTGAATAATGTCTTAGTTTTATTACGTTTCTTTTAATTTTTATATTTTATATTTTCGGTAAGAATGGGTCCGATATTGCAAAAAAGTTTGGTGATTTAAATTCTTCAACGAATTCTGATTTTTAACTAAAAATTATTCTGATTTTTAATTAAAAATTATCTCGTTTAATTTCTCAATAAAATTAAATAAGGGACTGAAGCATATATATATATATATATATATATATATATATATATATATATATATATATATATATATATACCAAGATTTTTTGATGGAAAATTTTGCAAAAAATAATTTGTTTCATTTGTGAATAAGTCCTGGAAATTTCCTCAAAATCCGACAATTATTTGATTTTGTAAAATTTCGAAATTTTCACCCCAAAAAAGGCAAAATTTGTTATACTAAGAATTGGTCCAACCGATGACGGAAGAAAAACAAGTTTTTAATCAAAATTTCAAATGTTCTAAAAACAAGTAAAAAATTTAATCAAATAATTAAAAAATTCTGTGATCCTTCCTCTTAATGATAACAAAGATTTTGATGATAAAACTGTTTTCGTTACGTTTGGAGCATGTTTTCATCACGTTATGTTTATCGTTTTCGTGGAGGTACCTATATTTGCGTTTGTGTATGTGTGCTTGTGTATCTATAAACACAATCGTTATTGCAAGACCATTAAGACTTTATTTGTCAGATTCTCTTTATTTATCTGGTTCTCTTTATTTATCAGGTTATCTTTATTTATCAGGTTCTCTTTATTTTTTATTTTTCTTTATTTCTCAGGTTCTCTTTATTTGTCTGGTTCTCTTTATTTCGCAGGTTCTCTTTATTTATCTGGTTCTCTTTATTTATCAGGTTCTCTTTATTTATCAGGTTCTCTTTATGTTTTATTTCTCTTTATTTATCTGATTCTCTTTATTTATCAGGTTCTCTTTATTTATCTGGAACTCTTTATTTTTTTTATTTATCTTTATTTATCTGGCTCTCTTTATTTCTCCGGTTACTTTATTTTTTATTTCTATTTATTTATCTGGTTCTTTGTATTTATCAGGTTCTCTTTATTTATCAGGTTCTCTTTATTTATCAGGTTCTCTTTATTTTTTATTTTTCTTTATTTATCTGGTTCTCTTTATTTTTACGTCTCTTTATTTATCTGGTTCTCTTTATTTATCAGGTTCTCTTTATTTTTTATTTCTCTTTATTTATCTGGTTCTCTTTATTTATCTGGTTCTCTTTATTTATCAGGTTCCCTTTATTTATCAGGTTCTCTTTTTTTGTTTCTCTATATTTAGGTTGTTCTCTTTATTTATCTGGTTCTCTTTATTTTTTATTTCTCTTTATTTATCAGATTCTCTTTATTTATCAGGTTCTCTTTATTTATCTGGATCTCTTTATTTTTTTATTTCTCTTTATTTATCTGGTTTCTCTTTATTTATCGGATTCTCTTTATTTATCTGGTTCTCTTTATTTATTAGGTTCTCTTTATTTATCTGGTTCGCTTTATTTATCTGGTTGTCTTTATTTATCTGGTTCTCTTTATTTATCAGGTTCTCTTTATTTATCTGGTTCTCTTTTTATCAGATTCTCTTTATTTATCTGGTTCTCTTTATTTATCACCTTCTCTTTATTTATCTGGTTCTCTTTATGTTTTATTTCTCTTTATTCATCAGATTCTCTTTATTTATCTGGTTCTCTTTTTTGTCAGATTCTCTTTATTTATCTGGTTCTCTTTATTTATCACCTCTTTATTTATCTGGTTCTCTTTATTTATCAGGTTCTCTTTATTTATCTGGTTCTCATTATTTATCAGTTTCTCTTTATGTTTTATTTCTCTTTATTCATCAGATTCTCTTTATTTATCTGGTTGTCTTTTTTATCAGATTCTCTTTATTTATCTGGTTCTCTTTATTTATCACCTCTTTATTTATCTGGTTCTCTTTATTTATCTGGTTCTCTTTATTTATCTGGTTCTCTTTATTTTTTTATTTCTCTTTATTTATCAGGTTCTCTTTATTTATCTGGTTCTCTTTATTTATCTGGTTCTATCTATTTATCACGTTGTCTTTATTTAGCTGGTTCTCTTTATTTTTTATTTTTCTTTATTTATCCGGTTCTCTTTAATTATTTGGTTCCCTTTATTTATCTGGCTCTCTTCATTTTTTATTTCTCTTTATTTATCTGGTTCTCTTTATTTATCTGGTTCTCTTTATGTTTTATTTCTCTTTATTTATCAGATTCCCTTTATTTATCAGGTTCTCTTTATTTATCAGGTTGTCTTTATTTATCTTGTTCTCTTTATTTATCAGGCCCTTTTTATTTTTTTATTTCTGTTTATTTATCAGGTTCTCTTTATATATCTGGTTCTCTTTATTTATCAGGTTCTCTTTATTTATCAGGATCTCTTTATTCAGCTGGATCTCTTTATTTTTTTTTATTTCTCTTTATTTATCTGGTTCTCTTTATTTATCTGGTTCTCTTCATATTGTATTTCTTTTTATTTACCTGGTTCTCTTTATTTATCAGTTTCTCTTTATGTTTTATTTCTCTTTATTTATCAGGTTCTCTTTATTTATCTGGATCTCTTTATTTTTTTATTTCTCTTTATTTATCTGGTTCTTTTTATTTATCTGGTTCTCTTTACTTATCTGGTTATCTTTATTTTTTATATCTCTTTATTTATATGGTTCTCTTTATTTTTTATTTCTATTTATTTATTTGATTCTCTTTATTTATCAGGTTCTCTTTATTTATCCGGTTCTCTTTATTCATCTGGATCTCTTTATTGTTTTTATTTACCTTTATTTATCTGGTTCTCTTTATTTATCTGATTCTCTTTATTTATGCGGTTCTCTTTATTTTTTTATTTCTCTTTATTTATCAGGTTCTCTTTATTTATCACGTTATCTTTATTTATCTGGTTCTCTTTATTTTTTATTTCTCTTTATTTATCAGATTCTCTTTATTTATCTGGTTCTCTTTATTTATCATGTTCTCTTTATTTTTTATTTCTCTTTATTTATCAGGTTCTCTTTATTTATCTTGTTTTCTTTATTCATCTGGTTCTCTTTATTTATTTGGTCCTCTTTATTTTTTATTTCTCTTTATTTATCAGATTCTCTTTATAATGAATAATGAAACAAATTATTCTCTGAATAATGTCTTAGTTTTATTACGTTTCTTTTAATTTTTATATTTTTTATTTTCGGTAAGAATGTGTCCGATATTGCAAAAAAGTTCGGTGATTTAAATTCTTCAAAGAATTCTGATTTTTAGTAAACGTTATTCTGATTTTTAATTAAAAATTATCTCGTTTAATTTCTCAATAAAATTAAATAAGGGACTGAAGCATATATATATAATATATATATATATATATATATATATATATATATATATATATATATATATATAATACCAAGATTTTTTGATAGAAAATTTTTCAAAAAATAATTTGTTTCATTTGTGAATAAGCCCTGGAAATTTCCTCAAAATTCGACAATTATTTGATTTTGTAAAATTTCGAAATTTTCACCCCAAAAAAGAGGGCAAAATTTGTTATACTAAAAATTGGTCCAACCGATCACGGAAGAAAAACAAGTTTTTAATCAAAATTTCAAATGTTCTAAAAACAAGTAAAAAATTTAATCAAATAATTAAAAAATTCTGCGATCCTTTCTCTTAATGATAACAAAGATTTTGATGATAAAACTCTTTCGTTACGTTTGGAGCATGTTTTCATCACGTTATGTTTATCGTTTTCGTGGAGGTACCTATATTTGCGTTTGTGTATGTGTGCTTGTGTATCTGTAAGCACAATTGTTATTGCAAGACCATTAAGACTTTATTTGTCAGATTCTCTTTATTTATCTGGTTCTTTTTATTTATCAGGTTCTCTTTATTTATCTGGTTCTCTTTATTTTTTATTTTTCTTTATTTCTCAGGTTCTCTTTATTTATCTGGTTCTCTTTATTTCGCAGGTTCTCTTTATTTATCTGGTTCTCTTTATTTATCAGGTTCTCTTTATTTATCAGGTTCTCTTTATTTATCTGGAACACTTTATTTTTTTTTATTTATCTTTATTTATCTGGTTCTCTTTATTTTTTTATTTCTCTTTATTTATCTGATTCTCTTTATTTATCAGGTTCTGTTTATTTATCAGGTTCTCTTTATTTATCCGGTTCTATTTTTTTTTACTTCTCTTTATTTATCTGGTTCTCTTTATTTTTTATTTCTCTTTATTTATCTGGTTCTCTTCATTTATCTGGTTCTCTTTATTTATCAGGTTGTCTTTATTTATCTTGTTCTCTTTATTTATCAGGCCCTTTTTATTTTTTTATTTCTGTTTATTTATCAGGTTCTCTTTATATATCTGGTTCTCTTTATTTATCAGGTTCTCTTTATTCATCTGGATATCTTTATTTTTTTTTATTTATTTATCTGGTTCTCTTTATGTATCAGATTCTCTTTATTTATCTGGTTCTCTTTATTTATCAGGTTCTCTTTATTTATCTGGTTCTATTTATTTATCACGTTGTCTTCATTTAGCTGGCTCTCTTTATTTTTTATTTTTCTTTATTTATCCGGTTCTCTTTATTTATCTGGTTCTCTTCATATTGTATTTCTCTTTATTTACCTGGTTCTCTTTATTTATGTGGTTCTCTTTATGTTTTATTTCTCTTTATTTATCTTGTTCTCTTTATTTATCAGGTTCTCTTTATTTATCAGTTTCTCTTCATGTTTTATTTCTCTTTATTTATCTTGTTCTCTTTATTTATCTGGTTCTCTTTATTTTTTATTTCTCTTTATTTATCAGGCTCTCTTTATTTATCTGGATCTATTTATTTTTTTATTTCTCTTTATTTATCTGTTTCTTTTTATTTATCAGGTTCTCTTTATTTATCGGGTACTCTTTATTTATGCGGTTCTCATTATTTTTTATTTCTCTTTATTTATCAGGTTCTCTTTATTTTTTATATCTCTTTATTTATATGGTTCTCTTTATTTTTTATTTCTATTTATTTATCTGGTTCTCTTTATTTATCAGATTCTCTTTATTTATCAGGTTCTCTTTATTTATCAGATTCTCTTTATTTATCAGGTTCTCTTTACTTATCTGGTTCTCTTTATTTATCTGGTTCTTTTTATTTATCAGGTTCTCTTTATTTTTTATTTCTCTTTATTTTTCAGATTCTCTTTATTTATTAAATTCTGTTTATTTATCAGGTTCTCTTTGTTTATCTGGATCTCTTTATTTTTTTTTTATTTCTCTTTATTTATCTGGTTCTCTTTATTTATCAGATTCTCTTTATTCATCAGATTCTCTTCATTTATGTGGTTCTTTTTATTTATCAGGTTGTCTTTATTTATCTTGTTCTCTTTATTTATCAGGTTCTTTTTATTTTTTTATTTCTGTTTATTTATCTGGTTCTCTTTATTTATCAGGTTCTCTTTATTTTTTATTTCTCTTTAATTATCCGGTTCTCTTTATTTATCTGGTTCTCTTTATTTTTTATTTCTCTTTATTTATCACATTCTCTTTATTTATCTGGTTCTCTTTATTTATCACGTTCTCTTTATTTTTTATTTCTCTTTAGTCATCAGATTCTGTTTATGTATCAGGTTCTCTTTATTTATCAGGTTCTCTTTATTTTTTATTTGTATTTACTTATCAGATTCTCTTTATTTATCTGGTTCTCTTTATTTATCTGGTTCTCTTTATTTATCTGGTTCTCTTTATTTTTCATTCATCTTTCTTTATCTGTTTTTTTTATTTAACTAGTTTTCTTCATTTATCTTGTTCTCTTTATTTATCACGTTCTTTTTATTTATTTAGTTCTTTTCATTTAATTGTATGTCTTTTTTAAATATTTTTTTTTTAACATTTTTATTTTTTACTTTGTTTAACATATTAATATAGTAGAAATTGTTATGCGTCCGTGTGAGTCCATTTATGCGATCGGTGGATAGACCCGCTCGTGTGATTCAAGCATGATCCTTCCGTCATCACTCATGTAGTAAGTCATTTTAAATAAAGACCAATTGAAAACAAATGCAAAAAAGAAACGAATCAATTTAGTCTTCTCTTTACATCTCTTATCGCAGACAAATAAAAATGAAATAAGAAAAGGAAACCTCTTTCTTTTTTTACGTGCCATGTCTTTTCAGGCTCTCAGGATCTTGGCTCTCCACCTCCTCCACCCCTCTCTCAACCAATTCCTTCCCTTCGCTACCACCCCCAGACGACGTTCTGTCATCCACTTGCTCAATCCCGCCAGGAATGTCACGCGCTATTTTCCCTTGTCTCTCTTTCCCTCTATTTGACCCGTGAGTATCAGATTCTCCATACCCTTCTTCCTCATTATGCGTCTCAGTAACTTCAGCTGCCTTTTCGTGATGTTAGGTATAAGCCTCCTCCTTGTTTACAACCTCCCTAAGACCTCATCGTTGCTCACACGCACGGTCCATGATATCCTTAGCATCCTTCTGTAGAACTACATCTCTTTCGCCTCGAGACTCTTCCTCATCTTTGAGGAAATCGTCCAACATTCACCGCCGTAAAGAAAAACATATGTCACGTAACAGCTCAGTATTATTTTCTTTGTTACCAAAGAAATCCTCCTGTCTCGCAATACTCTGCCCAGCTTTTGGAATGCGTTCTTGGCCATTCCAATACGTCTACGGATCTCAGTGTCACACTTACCGTCCTCTTTCAAGACGCTTCCCAGATATTTAAACTTTCGCGTCTGATTAATTCTAGTGTTCCCGACCTTGAAATCGCATTTAGGGCTCTTCCTCTTACTGATGACCATGCATTCTGTCTTCTTATAATTTATGCTTAGTCCCTTCTTCTCACTCTCCGTCGCTACCTTCTGTAGGAGATTTTGTAATTTCTTTTCCGTATCTGCTAACTTACAGTCAACAATAACTATTCGAGAAAGTCTGCCTTGAAGCTGAAATAGTTTTGCATATTTTTTAATCATCTCACCCCCAAGAAAGGCAATAATATCACCAGGATGCAGGGGGTTACAGAGAGTGAAAGACCATGACAAGATTTTAGTGAGAAATTAAGGAAAGGGACAAATAAAGGAACGCGACTCAGGAAGACAGAAAATGGCGATTAACTTTGCATTCTCATTTAAAGTCAATCATCATTGTTTGAACCGAAATTTGAAAACGTGGATTTTTAAAGCTGGCACGCAAAAACTACTGCCCTTATTTAGTAGACTGGCGCTATACAATCTTTTTTTATTTTTTTCCATTTGACATATTTTATTACACTGAGCTTGGTAAATAGAAAGAATATATTCCCACGATGCATCAAGAAAGTGACGATAATGCTGCTAAAATGCAAGGCATTAGTGATAGTGAAAGAAAATGATGTTAGTGAGGAGAAAGGACAATAAAAGAATAACTTTTAGAAAGACTATCACGGCTATGAAATGAACCATGCTTCGTCATACCATAAGTAAGATATGTATCGAAGCGGTCTTGCAATAACAATTGTGCTTACAGATACACAAGCACACATACACAAACGCAAATATAGGTACCTCCACGAAAACGATAAACATAACGTGATGAAAACATGCTCCAAACGTAACGAAAACAGTTTTATCATCAAAATCTTTGTTATCATTAAGAGGAAGGATCACAGAATTTTTTAATTATTTGATTAAATTTTTTACTTCTTTTTAGAACATTTGAAATTTTGATTAAAATCTTGTTTTTCTTCCGTCATCGGTTGGACTAATTTTTACTATAACAAATTTTGCCCTCTTTTTTGGGGTGAAAATTTTGAAATTTTACAAAATCAAATAATTGTCGGATTTTGAGGAAATTTCCAGAACTTATTCACAAATGAAACAAATTATTTTTGAAAAATTTTTTATCAAAAAATCTTGGTATATATATATATATATATATATATATATATATATATATATATATATATATATATATATATATATATATATATGCTTCAGTCCCTTATTTAATTTTATTGAGAAATTAAACGAGATAATTTTTAATTAAAAATCAGAATAATTTTTAGTTAAAAATCAGAATTCTTTGAAGAATTTAAATCACCGAACTTTTTTGCAATATCGGACCCATTCTTACCGAAAATATGTTCTGAATAGAAAAAATAAAAAAAAAACGTAATAAAACTAAGACATTATTTAAACAGAGAAGCTTTTAATTGCTTTTATGAATAATATATATTAAAGACAATATTGTCGGAAGAAAAAAATTTTCGAAGAAAAATGAATTTTTTTTACAATTTTAAATTGAATAATTTATAAAGATTTTAAATCTTTTAAAATGCATTTTAAATGCAATAATTCTTAGGAAATATTGTTAGTACGTAAAATTACATTTACTAATGATGAATTGTAAAACTTATAATCTGACGACCCCGAATATTTTTAAAAGAATTTCGATTTGTTTTTGTATGCGTGATCACGTGTAGAATTTCTGAAGTATGGCTGTATAAACCGATAAATCTAGAATTAAAAGGTCACGTACTTTAAGAGTTGTCCCTCTCCCCCAGTTACGGCGAAAAATAACTTTATCCTCTGCTCCCCGATAATTAACTATGAACACGTTCGGCTGTCGAATGACTGTCAATAAATCTGTTAACACGCCAGAAAAAACAAGATCCCATAGTTAAGAAATGATTGTATATAACCTTTTATGTTATAAGTAAGTAATATTTATTTGAAATCAGATAAATTTAACTTAAATTTGCTAATTTTCTTCAAATAACGTTTCAGTAATATATATTTTATTTTTGCAAGACTTGAAAATTGACTTTTGTTTACAAATCTTAGAAAAAAAAAAAAAAAAAAATGTCCGTTTTGATCGAATTTACTGAAAAAAAAGTCGATTCCGATCAATATAATTTCTGTTTGAAATACACCACAGAGTAATTTGCTTACTGGAAATAGTAAATTCCTTAGCTTTCAATTAAAGCTAAAATGAAAGAAAGTTTTTTCATTTAAAAAAAAAAAATCATTTTAAAACTTACGTATACCAAATTAGTGGAGATAACTCCATAAATATACACACCTACAAACATACGCATGCGCACATAAGTCTGGCGTGCTTTGGACCTCTCGGCTACAAGAAAGTTGAATAGTGCTTTTAAACACAGATTTTTCTCTCTAATAAAATTTCCCGAATATTCAAGTCAGTAGGTGAAAATAATAAATACGTATTAATACTCTTTAATAAATAAACGGGGCGTCTACTCAAATACGAGTATCCACTAAAAATAACTTTTAAGTAATAAAAGAAATATTTTTTATTACTATAAATGTTACTTTTAATGGATACTTTTAATGTTGCTAACCCTGTTTTTTTTTACTTTTTTAAACAGTGAAATTAATAACAAGCGGCATAGATTAAGATAGATAGATAGGACATAGGAATCAACATTACATGGTGACTATCTGTTTCACATCTTAATACAATCTTCAACGCACATACACGCACACACAAACGCATATATATATATATATATATATATATATATATATATATATATATATATATATATATAGATAGATAGATAGATAGATAGATTCATTTTCATTTTTCGTTTCACCTGTTGAAACTGATGTCTGATGATCCAGCGTCCTTTAAAAGGTCTCTGGTGAAATAAACTATTACAATGGAGCCTTAAAGTGGTCTGTTTTTCTTTAAATTATTAGCTCTGAATTTACATTGAACTGTCAGGATTTCATCCTCCTTGTGACTACCCATAAGGATTACCAAGTTTTTCGTAACTTAACTATATATATATATATATATATATATATATATATATATATATATATATATATATATATATAGTTTTCGATTTTGCGTAACGATTTATAAGTAACGTAGTAAAAAAAAATCTTTCGTGTCTGTATTTACTCAAAATGTAAACTGAAAACAGTAAATGTTTGTCAGAATTGATTGACCAGCGGACAAAACGGTTCCTCTTTTATGGAGTTTGAATTGCTTTTCCTTGTCGGCTTAATTAGGAAAAAATATATATACACAGCTCTCAGCCCACACTCATCTTCAACTAAAATATTTTGGTCAAGACTGACGACAGAAAAGATATAGAGGAGAATGCCCACCCACGCCAAGTTTGCTTTAAAGTTGTAATACCAATTCTTCAGACCTCTAATTTGTTTAATGAATATCATCGTATATCGTTACATTAAAAGCTTATTTTTAGTTTTTTTTAAGAGGGCTATTTAACATATTTGGTTCCCCGGACTTTTGGGTGACCCAATTCATATAATTGCCCAAAAATATCTTCTTTTTTTTATTCAACAGTGCACGCAAATCCAAGTGTCATACTAAGAGAAAGTTAAAACTCGATTACAGAAATGCACCTTTTAAAGTAATAAATTATAGTCGACATCTAACCTATTAAGAAGTGTGAGAATTCACCTGTAGACATTTTCTATTCTTACTATATTAAACTTTGAAATGCATGAAGCTTTGAAGTGCATTTAAAAAAAGTGTCAAAGAAAACTGAAGTCTAAAGGGCAATAAAAATCGAAACAATTTTGATAAAAGAAAAAAAAAATAAAGAATATCGGGAAAGAGGAAAATTCAAAGTCTAGTTGGTTGGTGCTTTCTCTCCTTGATGTACGATCGCCTCTAACCTATTCAATAATTATTAAAAACGAACTTGAGATGTGCCTCTTGTTATCAAACACGGGGAACGTGTTATAGCCTTTAACACTGGCAGGTGAGATGAAGAATTGCATCTGAAATAATCAGGAATGAGAAAAAAGTGAAACAGGGAACTTAGTTCTTTTCCACACATCAGAGTTATTTTGAATTTTTTCTACACCCGCAAAATTCTTTTTGGATTATGTTTATATTGTTATTTTGTAAAATTGATTTTCGTATCAATTAAAAACAGAATTTAAACCTATAAGCGAGCATTAGAGGGGGAAAGAAAAAACAATAAGATAGGAGTTTGATGGAAACACGAAAAATAATCATTGTTTCGAAGAAAGAAAAAAGCCAACGGCGAATCATCTATTCAAATCATGCGCTAAAATATGGTAAGCTTTCATACATACATACGCATATATATATATATATATATATATATATATATATATATATATATATATATATATATATATATATATATAATGTAATAAAATATACTACTTCGTTTCATGTATGTACGCACACGTAGACGCACATACTCACACACACAGGCACGTATATATATATATATATATATATATATATATATATATATATACACGCACACACACACATATATATATATATATATATATATATATATATATTAATAAATACACATATATATCTACGTTTGTAGTTCAACTTAAAAAGTTTCATGGTTTTCCAAGTCGTCAGGTACATATGGCGATTCAGTCGCTTATTACAGTTTTTTTTTTTTTAATACTGTGTCTCATGGGAGGAACGTTAAATTATACTCAGTTTCAAATCTCAAAATTAATATAAACCCAATATATTGTTGGGCTGTAAATTGAAAATACAGACTGTATGGAAGGCGATATTTGGGAAAAAATGATGCAATCTTAAAGTTTATATGCTACATGTTTTTCCGTTGAGAAGAAAAAGGATGATGTAATCTTAAAGTTTATATGCTACATGTTTTTCTATTTGAGAAAATAAAAAAGGCAAAATTTAAGTTAAGAAATTATCTGTATTTATTAATATATAGTTCATAGCTCTGTTTAACTACACTGAGTACTGTTTTGTTTGCAGCATAAATTAAATTAAATACACATTTATTTGCTTATCTGCGTATGCACACTATCGCACGCATATACAGTTGCTAACATCTCGTTATTTAGTTTATACTCATACTTATATCTATAACTATCTATCTCTCTCTATATATATATATATGTTTGTGTGTGTGTGTGTCTGTGTGTATATACATATGTAACAATTCAGACATAAATAAAATATATCTGTGAAAAGACAATATGAATAAAGACAAAAGGGAAACTTTACTTTCTCAACGCGTTTCGTCCTTTGATGTGCTTTGTCAAGGTCACTGTCATATTGATCTTAATAAAGTCTATCAGAGAACGAAACGTGTTGGTAAAGGAAAGTTTTTACTTTTGTCTTTATTCATATATGCAAGATGTCATGAGTATATTGTTGCCATTTTTATTTTTAATTTCGTGCATGAGCGTTGCTTTTTCATTTTATTTTGTCGACTGCAAAGTATAGTAGGATTGGGCACCGTCTGTGAGAAAAAGAACACCATGACTCCACCAGAAATTTGGAAACAGCATGCTGTACTGTTTGGCATTCGCACTGGAAGCCCCAATACGAATATTTCAGAGTATGTTAATCTGAGGACAATGCAGAGGATTCGGAAAGAGTTGCATGAGTTTAATGGTACAGCAGCACGGAAATCTTACTCTGATCGTTCTGGTAAGTACAGAACTGACGAATTTTTGGTGAGGGTCTCAGACTCAACATGGAGGCCTACATTAAGTGACTTGAGGTGGTAGTGCTGCTCTGAGTCAAGAGAATAGCTGCTGGAAAGCCTTATGTTTGGCAACATAACTCTGTACAATGCCACACAAGCAGGAGAGTCCAGATATGGCTGCTAGACAATTTCTGCGACCGCATAATTCCCCAGATTGCAATTCCTTTCATTTTTACATGTGGGGAGCAGCTGAGCGAGAGAGCAACAAAATGCCTTGCAACACCAAACAAATTCATGCCATCGGCACTTTCTTCTACTCTAATTTTCTTTCACTTCCAAGATCAGGACCAATTCAAATCAACACCGAGATCCACTGGACTTGAACCTAAATCGTTTGAAGCACAAGCCAGAGATCGTACCAAATGGCGGTGCTCTATCACCATCGGA
>OZ010583.1:62265396-62292896 GCA_963932145.1 Acanthosepion lycidas
AATGGATGATAGAACAAATATTAGGAAGTATTAAGGGGACAAACATTGCTCAGAGCTACAACTGATAGGAAGTTGTGAAGAGCTATGATTGCCAGGTCCTGAACGTCCAAACAAAAGAAGGGAGCCAAGTTAATATTTTGTGCGATATCGTTGGAAAACCTATCTGTTCGAATCGTAATAATAATTATTGTCCGGTAACGGTGATATTAACTGTTTCCTTACAAGGAAACATTTTACCATTCATTGACCAAACATGTAATATTGCTTTCGGTTGAAATTTATAAAATATTTCTCTAAAAAGATGTTTTTAGGAAAAACGTTTTCTTAAGTCCAGCAGTTTTTACCCCTCTCTCTAGTGTTGATGGGGGTTTCTTTCTTAACCTTTTATTTGAATTAGCGTAGAATGTCAACATCTTGAGTGTCATTATTTTCTCTTCGAGTTACATGTGCTATCCATTTTAGCTGTTGCTGCTATTGGAATCCTCAAGTGATGGGGTTTCTGTTATTTGGTACAGTTCCTTGTTTGCAATTCTGTAGTACCAGTCCACAATGTTCAAAGCAAGATGAGCTTTTCCAAGAACCTTAGGCTTCACTCAAAGCCTTTTTCCACCATTGATCTTAGGAAGCGGTTGTCTGAACGAGTTTTTGGCGTAATGAATGTCAACCATATAAATGTCTCGATTTAACGAGACTATTTAAGAACATGATTCGTGTTTTCTTTAAGAACATCCGTTGACTCATGTTCAGCATTACTTGGTATTGGTCGTGCTGAGATTATTATGTCGTCAAAATGTTAATGACTGATGGAGATAGCTGTGTGGTAGCTGCTGCTGCTGCTACTACTGGATAAAACGTTGTGGCATTACCTCTGATTTTCGGGTACCAAGCTAAGCAGATAAAAATAAATCTGGTATGTACTTAGTGACACTAAGCTTATGGTGAATTAAAGAAATGAAAATGTAAACCAAGAAATAATTCCGGTACAAGCAAACATACCAATACATGAGAGTTCGCTTCAAGTTAGGGTGATAGATAATAGACCCAACAATAAGCCTGTATTCTTCTTATGTGCCGTGTCCACTCAGGCCGTAGGTGATCATGGCTCTCCACAATTTCCTGTCCATTGTAGCTCTTAATAAATTTAGTCTTTTTGTGAGTTCTCCTAAACATTGTTCCGCCATCCATTTACACAAACTCATTGATGCTATGCACTGCCTCCCTCTGTCTCTATTTACCTAAAACCTCGTCGTTTCTCACATGTTCGGTCCATAGTATTCTCAGCATCCTTCTGTAGAACCATATTTCTGTTGCTTCAAGTCTGTTCTTCAACTTTGAGGAGGTTGTCCAGAATTCACTGCGTTATAAGCTCGTAGTTCTGGTTAATGATATTCCAAGGAAAACACTGGAGCAAAAGATTAGGGAAGAAAATGTTTAATCACATGGATTAACAATACAATAATAGTGAATACTGCAGTTAGTGCGGCAATGCGTGCGACACACTTTGCGACTATTTTGTGACTCCTCGTCCTATGAGCTGACGTCCCTCTCAGTGGAAGAGTCTGTGTTCAACAATTTAGTGTAGTTAAGTTCGGTCGTCTTTCTACACGACACACTGCCATATACAGGGTGCTCCGAAAGGCTTGTCACCCCTACATAATATAATTTTCCATTTCAGATGGCTAAGATGAAAATGATGCTGTGCATACAAACCTTCTCGAATGTGTGACAGCGTCAATGAAAGTGAATAAACTGAATCCAGTACATGTGCTTTGTATTACTATATTACATTACACTTGTTCTCATTACTTTTTGATAGGGGGTGGCAAGACTTTGGGACCACGCTGTAGATCAGATATCACGTACAGTTCTTTTTTTTTTTTTTTTTTAACGAAGTTTTATTTTCTGTCTCTTAATACTCTGCTTAGATTTTGGAAGGCATCTTTAGCTATCCCAATTTCAGTGTTTCGTATCTATATTTATCTTCTAACAGGCAAATCGCAGCAAATAGACAAAACGAAAATTTAATGTAATGTATACTTATTAGAGCAAAAGAAACAGTAACCATTACATTAAAACCCAATAATTAAGGCAATTATCCGTTACCTTTGTAGGTTTGACGATCTAAGCGAACGATGGAAAATATGATATGAAACATTATATAGCAGCACCTCAGAAAATCACACCATCAGCTATAAACGATATACGTCCCCTAAGTTTATCAAACTTTGCAAATAGCGACATAGACGAAGCAATTAGCAGATGTTCTATTAGCGGGTGGTGTGAAGCTACTTTTTACAATTTCGTGCATCGCATATACCAGACTCGTGTGTCGTTAGAAGATAGATACAAAAATCAATGAGTCTAATTACCGCCCAGCATCGCCCGATAAGTTTTTGAAGCGTTTTGAGACAAAATAAAAGGAATGGAATTTTTCTTATCAACAACCAACAAATCATTCCGTCTATAACAACCAGACAATTTTTAACATTTTTTTTACTAAATACCGCCCGACATATTTTATTTAACAGACGACAGTTAGTTTTATTACAGTGAGAATTAGGAAGATTAATTTAAGATTAACGCTATTGGACTGCGATGAAGGCCTGGTATCGATGTTGCTTTTTCCTTCAAAATTATGAGAGAAGCCTTCTACCGGGGAATTGAACCCTGTGGCGTCCCCCCCTTTCTCATTGCACAAGAGTAAAGGTTGGTGTAATTTTGTGCCTGACGGATAGTGATTGCGGAGTCTTGGTACTTTTTTGTCCTTAACAATATATACGCGTATAGGACACGTCCTACCACCGTCGGGAACCGAGTAAATACAAATCAAAGTGTAGTATCAGTTCTACTCCTCGCTAAGCTACGAAAGAAGCCTCGGGTGTTCCAACCTTGCGGCAGCACCTGCCTCATTGCTGTAAAGAGGGTCTGTTGATATCAACGTGACAATGTCATATACTCCACAGTGCAAGGCGTGGGAAAATATCTTCAGTTTGAGATCAAAGTGTAGCATCGGTTTTTCTTCCGTGTCGTGATTCTATTTTCGGGCACTTCCCGGTTCTGTAATGAGGTTTGCTTAGTCCCAGACATTTCAAGCCCGCAGCAGCATCACTCCTGCATTATACTAAAATCTCCTCAGCCCAAATGTACAGGTATAGGCACTCTACGTCTACCCGACTATGTGCCCCATCCTACCTCCGTCGAGAGGAGAGTAAATACGGGATCAAAGTGTAATACCGGTTCTGTTCCTCGCTAAGCTATGAGAGAAGCCTGGCCACGGACATTTCAACTCTGTGACAGCACAACGTCCCATTTCGCTAAAGTGGGTTTTTGCATGTCAAGCGTGACTTTGTCGCATCGCAGCGTTGTGCAGGGCTAGGCAAATAAGATAAATACAGTGAGTTCCGTTTATATTTTCTGAAGAGCTCTAAGTGCTTTCGAACATTATGGGATAGCATTACGCATTGTGGGATGGCGTCAGGTGTTATCGAGCTGCAATTAAGTCCGACCCACTCAGCAATATAGAAATAATTACAACAGCAATATGGGAGCTGCTATATGCAGTTGCGCGTGCGCTTGTGTGTGAAGAGTATAATCAAAAATATAAATGAACCTTGAGAAAAGAAAACTTTGTCATTAAGAAGACATGTTGTTAATGACATTGTTTTCTCTTCTTAAGTTTCATTTATATCTGTTATTGTACCCTTCTCCCTTGTTCAGAAATAGATTATAATTACTACTTCTATGTGCCGTCTTCCTTCAGAATTTTAACGATCAGGACTCTTCACAATTTCCTGTCTTTTGTAACTTTTAGTAAAATTTTGTCTTTTTCTTATCTCTCCTAAACTCTGTTCTGCCAACCATTTACACAAGTTCGTCAGATAGGTTATGCATTGTTTTTTCTCTGTCTCTCTTGCTTTCAATGTCTTGCGAGTGTTAATTTTTCCAAGCCCTCTTTCCTTATTATGGGTCCTAGAGATTTCAACTGTCTCTTCCTGATTTTCAACTGTCTCTTTCTAATATCTCTGATGTTCTGGTGTCATAGTAAAGTTTTACAAGTCGATTAATATATCCCGATATACTAGAAACATTTTATGCTGAAACACACTCATTATTAACCATAATGGACTGGTCTCTTTGGGAAGCAATCTTTTTCTCAATTAAACGTTTACTAATGTTGTCCAGTCGAAAAAGACGATCATCTTTTTAAAAAAAGGCGCACGTCATATAAGGCGCACTTTTTTCTTTATTAAAAATATCTTTTAAAATTTCCCTGCGTCTTATATGCCATAATGTAATTTTAAAATTCGTGATAGTCGGCCGAAATTAGCTAGCTGGCAACTCCTATTAGCTTAGACTTTAGAGCAACTTGCATATACCTATTGTCATTATTTAAAAGGCTATTATGCAGATTAAAAGTGTTATTGATAATATTCATTATCACGTTTAATAATAGTACTTTGTTTCACTAAAATTATATACAATAAATTCAAATTATATATTTGTAAAATATATTTGTTTCATTAATATTTTTCTTGCGATAACTTCCGGTTGCATTAATATGAATACAATCAGAATTGTTATATCCTAATTATTCCAATAAGACGTTTACAAGACGAAGGTTGTACAAAGCATATAAAGGATATAATAAAGTTTTTATTGGCTCGTGTTCTTTATTTCCTATTATTTTTCGTTTAATTGTGATCATGACTTTTTGACCAAAATAATACCTCATAAATATAGCCTAGGCTATACTATTTACTAATAATTTTACTAATTACTAATTTTTCTTGATTTGCTCTGCTGAAATTGATATGTGTTCTATACACACGTGTGTCTTATATGCCGTGAAATACGGTGGTTATTTTTCGAAAAGTGCTGATGTTCGTCATGGGTATAAAGTTAAACTACATCTGGCAGCAAGGTCTCTGATCGGGAGGTTTTAGGGGGAGTAGAACCGCCTCTTAATTGCTGTTGTTCGCATGTCCACCCTGACCCGGGGTGGTAGCACCTGTTAGGGTCACAGCTATAGGCAAATAGTGAACCTCTGGGGTCAAAATAATATGAAAGTATAGCAAATTTTATATTTAAATACCAACAATACGTTTTCATAGTAAAAAATAATTACACAATATCTTTCTGTAAAGAAAAAAAATAGCAGCAATACTTGTTTTTGTAAAAGAAATTACTAATGCTCCCAGAGAAATTAAAGTTCGTTATTAAATGACCCATTAGGAGGTGATATGCCGCTAAACTAACAAACAAGCAAACAAATTCGTATATTTCTTTCACGGTTAATTTCAAGCAACAGTAATATTTTCTTTTTCTTATTTCTCTTACAGACAAAAATACGTATAAGCACCTGCGCTTGTAAATATTTGGTTGGTGCAAAAATAATGACGTTTTGCATATTCTTTTCCTGCGATCGCTTTGCAATCTTCATTTGTTAAGATGCCTTCCAAAAACTAAAAAAATATTTAAAAAAAAAAAAACATGATAATTTTGCTGAAAACAGTGCCGAGCTGCTATGTAATATCGATCCTCCTACATGACAATGAATGCTGGAGAATTTCTTTCCAGGTGAAGAGGAAATCTGAGGTAACAGAGATATGGTTCTACAGAAGGATGCTGGGAATAACATGGACGAAAAATTTGAGCAACGAAGAAGTTTTAAACAAAAATAGCAACAAAAAGAATACTTCTGCTTAGAATCCGAAAGCAACAGTGGAAAGTTCTGGAACAAATAATGAGGAAAAAGGGCTTAGAGAATTTGACACACACAGGGCATACTCAAGGCAAGAGGAACAAAGAAAAACAGAGATTAAACCTACCTAATGAGCTTAAGTAAATTTTGCGAAAAACAGGGAGTAGAAAGGATAGTAAAAATACAAAACTCACAAAGAACAGAAAGTTGTGGAGAGCCATGACCGCTCACATCCATACACGATGCAGAAGAAGAAATATGTTACGGTTTGTACAATTTAAGCGTAAAAATTATATAATTGGATTACTGTAAGAAACCTAATGTATAGACGCTCTGAGGAAACGGTATCTCTCCCATCAAGCTAATTACTAAAACGTATCAATAAAATCATTATCGTCTATGACTTGTTTATATCTTTCTTTTCCCCATTCTCTATATATGACTTCTGGCAAACACACAAGATATAAGATAAGATACCGGGTGTATCAGTAAAACTGTCCAAATCATGTAACAGCATAATTGTCCATCCCACAAAATCTAAAAAAACACTAAACTAATTGGTTTTCTTTTTTTCCGGTTTTCAGATAAGACATTGAGCCATCTTAACACTATTTTCCGTCATAATCACGGAAAAGCCCTTTATAATGCATATATATATATATATATTATATATATATATATATATATATATATATATATATATCAATTAAAAGGTGCAATTATAACTTATAAATTCATGAATCATTCATTTAAATGGCGAGAATACATCGTCGCAAACACATAAATACGATACACCAACCCCGAACCTGTATATGAAAAAGGGATTATATCATTCATATACAGGTTCGGGGTTGGTGTATCTTATTTATGTGTTTGCGACGATGTATTCTCGCCATTTAAATCATTAACCCCTATATTTGTTTTTTGTATGAATGATTCATGAATTTATATATATATATATATATATATATATATATATATATATATATACACTAGGTATATTTATGTAGTAATTTTTTTATACTATTTTGGTTAAAATCAAGAGAAGTTCGTTATCTAAGATTTTAAAATGATTTTTCTTTTCTAAATTTTTAAATATTATTTCTGATCTGCGGTGAAAGTTTAAGTATAAATTGTCGAATTCCTGAGTACGTTTGATTTTCATAAATCATTATTAAAAAATGTCCCTCTTTTGCGTTGTCAGTTTCATCGTTTTTCAAATATCGCTTCTTCGCGTGTCGTATCGGTTTGGACAGTTTTTGTATTCAAATTTTTATAGCCAGAAAAATGGACCGAAATACAGATAAATAAATAAATTGATTAACGGAGAACTTTCGAAGAATTTGTATGAATGATTCTATATATGTATATGTAATATTGTTCGCATACAGTTAATTGCATATATGAATACAATGTTGATTACATATATTTGATTGTGTGTGTGTATATATATATATATGGGAGGGTATGTGCGCGCGCGCGTGTGTGTGTGTGTAGTCCATTTATTAACCTCATGGCCATAAAACTACTGTTATCAGTAACATCGCCCCACTGGCTACTACGACACACAAAAATACGGATTATGAAGCGGACTCCATTATCGTCTTTATTTTGATATCTTAACCTAGTAAGAGATTTAGTGACTGGATTATGCCGAAGTTCAAACGTCTAGACAGATGCACAAAGCTACGATGGCGGTGGTAACTCAACGCCAGTCACTGCATCAGAACTATTGGCGGAGTAACTGGATCAAGGAGATTACGATAAACAAACTGGAAGACAACAAAAGTGCTGGGTTATGTAGAGCAATACAAGATCCGTAGACAATGAACAAGGGAGGTAATAAATGTTCCGACACAGTGAAGACTCAAGAAAGTAAAATTATTCAATGAAACTGAATAATTAGTGCCTTAATTATTTATTCATTATTTCATTTTTTATTGTTACTATATTTCTGCAAATTACTTGTACAGCAAAAGTTCTGATTTAAAAGAATGTATATATTTTAAACATGGACATTTGAAAGCTTTAAAAAATCATCATGCTAATATACATAACACCGAGTTTTGAGCTGGCAATTATTAGAAATAATCTTTTTTGACTCCCGTCCCTTTTAACACCCTCTAAAGTCGCCATACATTGACCAAACGAAACCAAATTTTTGGGGAGAAGTGCAAGCAGGTAAGTTCAGTTGGTTTTACTAGGGTAGGTAGCTTAGTACAATAAATTTTCATTCGTCATTTGGGAAGTGTTAATATTTAACATAGAAAATACTTCCACTATTTTAAAAACAATTTAATGATTTTATTAAATTGCGAGAACTATAAACAAAACACGAGGTCAAACAGCCCAAAAAGTTGGAATCTGACTTCAGAAAGAAATATTTACGCAGGGTCAGTTTTATGTTGCCTGCTCAAGAGTAAGAAATCCTAAGAATTTATTCTTCGCTGTAAAAAGGAAAAAAATAAATTATCTTAAAAATTATTGTTTACCATGAAGTCCTATAAGATTAAATTAAAGAAATTATTAAACCAAACAAGAAGGGTTATTTTACCAAACAAATCAGCTTATTCAAATTTCATCGATTAGTTTGCTAAGTTCAACAAAACGTAAAGTTTGTAAATCTTAACAAAAATGGTAGCGATAACTTCAACAATACTAAATACTGGAAGGATTTTAGCACGCGTCAGCATGTTGTAAAACAATTCTAGTTATTAGAAATTTATAATAATTTTGTGGGTTACCTCCACTTAGTTTCGCCAAGAAATCGTTACGTGGCGCTGTTAAAAGAAAAAAAAAACTTTAAAGAACGAAAAAGTACCTGCCCCCCCCCCCCGCCACTATCTCTCTTTCTCTTTCTCTTCCAGGCATGCTGTAGCGACTACCGCCACCAGTACCTTCTTCCGGGCATAGGGATATATTTCCCTTTAGCAACTGAACTTTATTCACACACACACACACACACTCTCTCTCTCTCTCTTTCTCTCTCTCTCTCTCTCTCTCCCTCTCTCCTTTTCTGCCTGTTCCAAATTTGTAATGCCTTCTTGCCTTTGTATGCATATAAATGTATTTATCTCCCTTTTTCTACTATTTCTTTTATTATACCATTCAGTCTTGTTCAACAAGAGAAAAGTATTATAATTACTTCTTCTATGTGTTGCATTCCTTCAGAAATCCGACAATATATACTTAAACTTTCAACGCAGACCAGAAAAATCCTTCCAAATATAGAAAAAATATTTTAAAATCCTTAATAAAGAACTTCTCATTTTCATCAATTATATAAAACAAAAAACAATATATAAAATATCGCCTTTTTGAAATTCATTCTATTTCCTTACAGCCGTCATTTTCATTTGTCAGACTTTGTTTGCCACTGCTTTTAGTCTAACTAGGGGCAATAGCGTAACAGTTTAAAGTTATTTTACACAATGGTGTATAATGTTTCTGTCCAAATGACAAGAGAATATATTTTCATATTTATCAAAGGAAAAATGAACTTTCGTTGTTATATTGAGAATGATGTTGAAAGAATTGACGATTTCTATAATTAAAAAAAAAAAGTTAGTTGTAGGTTTTAATCTCACTCAACAATGGAATTGTACAGCGTGTTCCATTCAAAATGTTTGACGCCTCATTATGTATTGATTCAATGATTATTGCAGGCAAACCATTAAAAATGAGCGGTCTCTGTGTTGTAGGCCTATTTTGTGCATTACTTTGGTTTGCGTACTGTAAATATTTGCTACAATAATACAATGACGTCTGCTTAGAGGTATTATTATTATTTTTATTTTCCAACTTCAAATCCTGGGCCTACTCACTCCTGTTGGAGAAACGCCCTACCCCCCCCCCCCGACTGACCGTGGCTTCAGGTGTGTAGCCGTATTCACCACGCTTGACCAATTGCGGGTTGGTGAGGTTATTTAACCCATAGTTTAGGTGGATGACCGTTGATTCCGAGGGGTTCATCCGCTCTTTAATAGCTCTTGTTATTCTTGTGAAGTTGGAGTTCCACACCTTCTTCATCAGACCAAGGTCTGGTGGAGGAGCCCACTAACTCGCGAAATACTCGAACACTCAGGCTTTGAATTCTGAGTTATCCTTCTCCTAGACCCATTGCCGCCCAAAGCTATAGGATTCTGTCTTTCCTGCTATTAATCCGGGAGTGGAGAGAGATGAATTCATATAAGTTACCTCCACTTTTTCGCTAAAAAAAAAGTATAGCATTTTATTTTTTATATTTATAGCATTTTTATTTTTGCAAGATTGGGAGAGGATAGGGAAGAAAATGGTGAAAAGGAGAGAAAGAACGAATAAAGCAGAAAGAATAAGAGAATAAAAAGAAAAAAAGAAAGAAAGAAATTAAACTGAATCAAAGTATAAGGCTTCAAACTTGATGAAAACAAAGTTTTATTGTTAAAATTTTAATGTTATTATTGAGAGGAAAGACAAAAGTATTTTTTTAATTATTTTTTTTAATCCGTTCTAGCACATTCGAAATTTTGGTTAAAAATCTTATTTTTCTTTCGTCAGCAGTGGGCCAAAGATTACTATGGGAATTTTAGTGTCTTTTTTGTTGTAAAAAAACACTATTTTGGAAATTCTTGCAAAAATGAAATAATTGTTGGATTAATGAAATCTTGGTAAAAATATTTCTTTTATATCTGTTACCCACACCTGTTATTCAATTTTATGAAATTTTGAGAAAATTTTAAACTCTTCATATTTATATTAGTTAAAAGCACGATTCCTTGGAAAATTTAAAGCATCATTTTTTTTTTTTTTTTTTTTTTTGTCAAACAGAAACATCATTTACCGAAAATCTGCTCCGAATCGTAAAATACGAAATGCAATAAAACTATGACATTATTTAATTAGAAAAGGTTTTAATTTTAAAATAATATATATTACGGATACTGTTGTCGTTATAAAATTTTAAATCTTTTAACATTCTGTATTAATTTCAACCTTCTAGATTATATTATTATTAAGTGAAAACTATATTTAGTAATCATAAATGGAAAAGCTTAATACCAATCATCAATCACCAAGATTTTTAAAAGAATTTTGAAATTCTTTTTATGTTTGTAAGCGTTGTCATTTTCGTAAGTATGGGTGACCATATGCGACATTATCAGCAAATAAGAACGATAACTATAGTAAATATAAAGTCAACATTGCTAACATTAGATTACGGAGAATATTTTTCAAAGTTTTAAAGCTTTCTGAGTACTTAAAAATTATATAAAACAGGCGCTCGCGTCATTTTCTTAAATTATGTTTTACAGATAAAGTTTCTGTAGAACCTCATTAGATCTGTCATGAACACGTCAAGCACTTAAAGATGGCTACTGTCGGATAAAAACACAGCTACAGTTTGGTTAAAAAATAATTTCTTCGATATTTTAAACTTAAAGCAAATGATATTTATTTCAAATCAGATTAATTATACTTTAAATCAGCTAGTATTCCTCAAATAAAGTTTCAGAAAAGTATATTTTATTTTTGCAAGATTTTTAAACCGAGAACTAACTTGTGTTCACAAATGTCTAAAAATGGAAAGATTTGACGATATTACTGAAACAAAAATGAAAATCGATTCCAATCAATGTAATTTATGTATGAAATATACCAGAGTATTTTGCTTACTGGAAATAGTAAATTTAATCCTTTAGCTTTTAATTAAAGCTAAAATGAAAGCTTTAAGAAAGCTCTTTCATTTTTACAAATTAATTTAAACCTTAGGTAACGCGATTTTTGTGGATGTACCTAATTCATATCTCACCCAAGTGAAAGTGAATGTAATTTACTCTACTGGAATGCGAACTTGGGTCTCCGATTCCTCAATCTTAACCGCTCTCCACTACTTCCTTTTTTATCTTATGAGATTTTATAGCTGGTCGTAAGTCCGGAAGGCCGTCAAACAGTATAGTCGTTAAGTGAGACGTCGCTGTATTGTAGAATTTTGCCGTAACAAGCTAAAATAAGTTGCATAATCTAGTTCTTCTAAAATAAACTTTAACAATGGTCTCTAAATAATTCTTATTTAAAAAAAAAAGAAAATCCTTTTGAGTCATTTCTGCGAGAGACAAATCATATGATTTGATAAAACCAATGAGAATTTGATGTGAACAAAATTATCAAGGCTAATGATAACTTACAAACTATGAACTAGATTTGCATATGGTATAATCTATTATCCTGTGCTTAGACGGTTCAACGCAGTTAAAGTGATTGTAATTAAATTCATTGCAATTAATAATCTCCTATTAAATTGACGGAGCGCAACGAGTTGGGCTCCTGCAGAACAAATAAAACAATGAAAGTTATCAAAGCAATTTATTAGCAATGTTTTGTTGGATAGCTAAACTAAGAAAGCAATGCTTGAACAAAGCAGGAAGCAATCTGGCGTGTAAATGAAAAAAATTAGGAACACACTGTCAGAGGATTGGGAGAGGATAGGGAAGAAAGTGGTGAGAAGGAGAGAAAGAACAAATAAAGAAGAAAGAAGGAGAGAATAAAAAGAAAGAAAGAAATTAAACTGAATCAAAGTAGAGGACAAAACACTGCACGAAAAAAAGAGAGAGAATAAAAGAAAAATAGATTCATAGGCTGGCACGATCGCTTACAGACCAATTCGCTATTATTTGATCGTCACAAGAGTTCCGTTACTACGGCCTTGTGCCAGATCAATTTACGCTTATCTCTAGGTTCTCGACAAAATCCAAAGACGGATATGCAATGTGATAGGTCCAGATTTGTCACTTCGACACCAGTCACTTTCTCACAGACGTGATGTGGTTTTCCCGCTGTCTTTTCTATAAATATTTTCATGGCAACTGCTCTGACGAGCTATTTTCACTGGTGCCCGAACTGCATGAATTAAAGCGTGCTACTAGTTTAGCATCTTGGTTCCACCCTTTCACTGTCGAAACAGTTAAATGTAACCACCTCTTCTACTCCAACAGCTTCTTCTCTCGCACTTCCCGATAGTGGAACTCCATTCCTCTAACTTGTTCCCCTGATAACTATAATCTTGAAAAATTTAAATGTAACGTCAATCGTCATCTTTTGATGCCTTGATCTTGATCTCCGTCCCTCTCTTTGTCCTTTCCTCAAACACCTCTCTTTACTCTTACTTTCACTCTCTGTAACTCCTTGCATACTAGTACTACTCTTGCCTTGCTTAGGATGAAATGCTTTAAAAAATCCTATTACCAAATAACAAAAAAAAAGTAAATCATTTGAAGACTTCCAACAACAACAACAAAATTAATAGTGCATGTAACTAGAAGGGGAAATAGTGATATAATCATAATGTTGACAGTCACACTATCTGAAAGAAAAGGTCAGGAAGGAAACTCCCATCAATACTAGAAAGAGCCATAATGGTGGACTTGAAAAAATCTGTTTTCCTGAAAAAACTGATTTAAGAGAAAGATTTTATAAATTTCAACCAGTAAGAATAACTAAATGTTTAATGTCTCCTGTATGAAAACGTTTAATTTCACCATTAATAAATAACTATCAGAGATAAAGTTTGTCCGTTTACAGCTTATGGCCATATCGTGAGCAATGGATCTCGTTTGCTCATCAAAGCAGGATCGAACCTGATCAATTCTTGAATGAGGAAAACCAGTTAGTGTAAGGATTTTGTGACTGTGTTTGTCTAAGGATGTAAATAAAGAAAAGACATATGGATTCAAACAAGCGAGAAAATGACGAAGCAAGGTAGAATGAAAAAAAAGAAAACAACAGAAATTATACAAAGACTGATCAGTGAATAAAGAACGTTAAATTGAATGAGCTATAAAAATAGTCTACGTTAAATGGTTAGTTATTATGTACTGTTAAAAGGATCCCCAAATGTCACAAGGTCATAAAGAACCCTAAATTAGCTACTTTATCGCTTAAACAATTATTTACATAGTGAAGTGATATGGGTGTATAAAAACAAAGTCGAAAAATTGAGTGTGGATGTTTGTCGAGAATGTTTTCTACTTTTGTGACTTACGAGTTCAGTGGTTGTGTCTACGCCGACAGCAAGATGATCAAATTTCAAACCGAAATTGCTTGTCCGTTGAAAATACTATATTCGTTAGAAAATTAATCCAGTTTAAATACAGAGAGAGTCATAAAAATAAATTCAAAGGGCCTCATATTTGAGCTTATACTCTATTCTTGTTACCAAACAGAAAACGAAATTAGTGCTCGCGACATAGATGTGCCGTTTTCTGTATCATTCAAAAGGTGTATACGTTTGCGCATGCGCATGTATATTTTATTTCAATGACAGATCCCAAAAAAAAATATTTTAAAAATTTAAACATAATTCTATTTATTACTTTACCTAATAATTTCCTGAAAGTTCAATTACAGTGTTTGGACCAATTCTGTTGCCTTTTCGGTCGCCTTACATACCTGTTTTTTTTCTTTTTTTTTTAATATATATATAATATAATGTAATAATAAAGTAGACACTCTAGGAAGACCGGCGTATACATGGGTGGAAACAAGAAAGCAATATTAGACAGCTATATTAATCCGTACAAAGTAATAAAATTAAGACCTTCGGAAGACAAACATTAGGGCAAAAGAACTTTATCGTCCTTACAGATATTTGTCTCGGATTTCATGCATTCGGGGTTTGTTTTGTTGTTGTTGTTGTTGTTGTTGTTTTTTGTTTTTTTAATCTTTCCAAGCACGGTAACGACGCTACGCGTGGGGAAGGGGTTACTGAGTGCGAAAGAATATAAGAAAAAGAAAACAGTTATTAAGGAGCGAGAATAGAAGAACAAGAATTAAGAAGACAGAAGCTAACGATTGATACTGAACTTAAATTTTGGAAGGTCAAAGTTGACTGGGAAGCAAGATACCAAAAGAGATTTCCACAGGCGAGAAGTGCGATAGAAGAAACTGTTATTAGCATAGAACTTACGGCTGGAATATAAAGAATAAAAATCCCCTCTAGATGCTCTTAAGATCCTCGAAATTAAACTTTAGAGAAAGACTCAGCTCACTGAAAAATAATTAGTATGACATAAATTCTTGGCAATGGAAGACACTTAATATCGAACTAGCTTGCTTTAATTTACAAAACGCGCTTGCCAAGCACAAGTTCCGCTCTTCCAATACGGTCAGTTAACGATTGGTAGGTCTTGCTTGAAATACTACTTTTTCTATGTGTCGTGTTCCTTTATGATGTAAGCGATCATGGTTCTCCACAACTACCTATAATCTGTGAAGCGGTAAGCAATGTTTATTTTTTACAATCTCTCCCAATCCCTGTTCTGTGAACCATTTAAACAAGCTCGTTAGGCAGGTTACTCGCTGTTTCCTCCCTCCTGCCAATTTTACCTTTGATATGCCCTATGAGTGTCAAATTTTCCAAGCCTTCTTTCTTCATTATGTGTCACAGAAATCTCATCTCCTTCTTTAGTCTTCTAAGTATAAGTATTCTTTTTGTTTTTTATTTACCTTAAACTTTCCTCGTTGCCCACAATCTATGTCCATGATATTCATTTTATCCTTGCAGCTCTTAGCAAACGTTTGGTTTTTCAACTCTCCCACTGCCATTCATTTACAAAGCTTATTAGGTAGATGACTCATTGTTTTCCGCTGTCCTTTCTGGCTTCAATATGTCCTGTGAGCGCCAAATTTTCAATCATTTTTAAAAAAATATAAAGTGCTATTTTTGTTTCCATATTTTTTTAAGCTTCCTCATTGCTTACATGCTCTATCCATGGTATTCTCAGCAAACTTCTGTAGAACCACATTTCCGTGGTTTCAAGTTTTATCTTCAACTATGGGGAAACTCTCTAGCCATCACTGCCATATACAATTGATATTCAACGGCAGTTCAGCATTCTTTAAAAATATTTCTAAAATAATTTCCCAGGTTCTTAGTACTTTGTATTTGGCATGTGTCTTTTATTTGGGCTTTGTATTTTGAATATGACTTTTTATTCGTACTTTATATTTGGAACGTGCCTTTTATTTGAACTTTTCTATTTGGAGTGTGACTTGTATTTGTACTTTGTATTTGGAATGTGTCTTTTATTTGTACTTTTCTATTTGGAGTGTGACTTGTATTTGTACTTTGTATTTGGAATGTGTCTTTATTTGTACTTTTCTATTTGGAGTGTGACTTGTATTTGTACTTTGTATTTGGAATGTGTCTTTTATTTGTACTTGTCTATTTGAAGTGTGACTTGTATTTGTACTTTGTATTTGGAATGTGCCTTTTATTTGTATTTTGTATTTGGAGTGTGACTTGTATTTGTACTTTGTATTTGGAATATGTCTTTTATTTGTACTTTTCTATTTGGAGTGTGACTTGTATTTGTACTTTTCTATTTGGAATGTGTCTTTTATTTGTACTTTTCTATTTGGAGTGTGACTTTATTTGTACTTTGTATTTGGAATGTGTCTTATTTGTATCTGGAATGATTCTTGTTATTTGTACTTTGTATTTAGCATGTGTCATTTTACGTGTACTGTTCTATTTAGAATGTGTCTTTTATTTGTACTTTTCTATTTGGAACGTCTCTTATTTGTGCATTGTATTTGGAATGTGTCTTTTAATTGTACTTTTCTATTTTGAATGTGCCTTTTATTTGTGCATTGTATTTGGAATGTGTCTTTTATTTGTACTTTTCTATTTGGAACGTGTCTTTTATTTGTACTTTTCTATTTGGAATGTGTCTTTTATTTGTACTTTTCTATTTGGAATAGACAGCTATGAGATGATCGTGTCTTTTATTTGCACTTTTCTATTCGGAATGTGTCTTTTATTTGAATTTTTCTATTTGGATTGTGTCTTTTATTTGTGCATTATATTTGGAATGGGTCTTTTATTTGTACTTTTCTATTTTGAATGTGCTTTTTATTTGTGCATTGTATTTGGAATGTGTCTTTTATTTGAATTTTTCTATTTGGAATGTGTCTTTTATTTGTGCATTGGATTTGAAACGTGTGTTTTACTTGTACTTTTCTATTTGGAACGTGTCTTTTATTTGTACTTTTCTATTTTGAATGTGCTTTTTATTTGTGCATTGTATTTGGAATGTGTCTTTTATTTGAATTTTTCTATTAGGAATGTGTCTTTTATTTGTACTTTTCTATTTGGAATGTGTCTTTTATTTATACTTTTCTATTTGGAATGTGTCTTTTATTTTTGCATTGTATTTGGAATGTGTCTTTTATTTGTACTTTTCTATTTGGAATGTGTCTTTCATTTGTATTTCTCTATTTGGAACGTGTTTTATT
This sequence comes from Acanthosepion lycidas, assembly GCA_963932145.1. Classification (NCBI taxonomy): domain Eukaryota; kingdom Metazoa; phylum Mollusca; class Cephalopoda; order Sepiida; family Sepiidae; genus Acanthosepion; species Acanthosepion lycidas. Next base: position 62,282,369 of record OZ010583.1, read on the forward strand.
TGTGCATTGTATTTGGAATGTGTCTTTTAATTGTACTTTTCTATTTGGAATGTGTCTTTTATGTGTGCTTTATATTTGGAATGTGTCTTTTTTTGTACTTTTCTATTTGGAATGTGTCTTTCATTTGTGCATTGGATTTGAAACGTGTGTTTTACTTGTACTTTTCTATTTGGAACGTGTCTTTTATTTGTACTTTTCTATTTGGAACGTGTCTTTTATTTGTACTTTTCTATTTGGAACGTGTCTTTTATTTGTACTTTTCTATTTGGAATGTGTCTTTTAATTGTACTTTTCTATTTGGAATGTGTCTTTTATGTGTGCTTTGTATTTGGAATGTGTCTTTTTTTTGTACTTTTCTATTTGGAATGTGTCTTTTATTTGTGCATTGGATTTGAAACGTGTGTTTTACTTGTACTTTTCTATTTGGAACGTGTCTTTTATTTGTACTTTTCTATTCGGAATGTGTCTTTTATTTGAATTTTTCTATTTGGAATGTGTCTTTTATTTGTGCATTGTATTTGGAATGTGTCTTTTATTTGTACTTTTCTATTTGGAATGTGTCTTTTATTTGTACTGTTCTATTTGGTATGTGTCTTATTTGTACTTTTCTATTTGGAACGTGTCTTTTATTTCTGCATTTTATTTGAAATATGTCTTTTATTTGTACTTTTCTATTTGGAATGTGTCTTTTATTTGTACATTGTGTTTCGAATGTGTCTTTTATTATTCTAATGCGTCTTCATATTTCCGTTTAACATTTTCCCATCCTTTGTTAAACTTCCCACATATTTAAACACCTGTACTTGTTTGATTGGATCTTGCGTAGAAGGCCAACATGTCAAACCCTGTCGAAAGCTTTAGAGATATCAAGAACCACAGCGCGCGCTTCGACATTCTTATCTAGAGCTTGATAGGCATATTTAGTGATGGCTGTTAACACATCTTGGCGCTCGACCTGCTGAAACGGAAGCCATATTGTTTGTCCGAAAAGAGGTCATGCAATGTAAGATGCTTAACCACTTCAGGATTGATTAGAACCTCGAGTACTTTGTTGAGAAATGGTAAGAGTCTAATAAGCGGCAATTTGGAGGGTCAGAGCGTTTTCCAGATTTCTCAAAAAGAAGAACAGCAGAGGAGAATTTTCAACAAGCTGGACATCAGGAAATTTTCTCTCCAAACTTGACAGTTGTTAAGTATGAAGATAAAAGGAGCCATTTCAGGATCGCATTTCTTTAAGACGACGATAGGGATCCCATCATAACCGCTTGCCTTGTGGGGATCTTATTTAGAAATGATGTCTGAAACCAGCATATATCACTGAGTAGAGCCCCCGTTCTAGAGGTTGGGTATCTGGCCAAAGTACCTCAGATTAGTCGAGAGTGAAGTCGGAGGCGAACTTCCGAGCAAAGCATTTACCTTATCTACAGTAGATGTCAGCCAGTTATCTGCCATGATACACGCTTAGGCGATTATGTATCTTTCGATACATGACTGACGAGGCAGATATTTTTTTCCCACAGTAGGGTGCCATTTTTTCCTTTTGTAGACCAGTTGTTATCCAAAGCTATAGAACCCGCTATTAACCATAATTGGGGGGAGAAGAGGATTCATACCTTTCCCAAGCGTATAAGCACGTAAGTGAATGTAATGGATTCGACTGTTTGAAAAGAGGAGGGACTGAAGATTTACTATTGCTCAACACTCTTGCAGAGCCGCCAATAATCTGTGAGAGACTATACGTTCTTTCATTCTACCAGCAAACAGTGACTTCGATTTTTTGAGGGCATGCTTGCACTCATTACGAGTAGCGACAAAGAGACGTCTCTTACCATCAGACCTGTCCCTCTGGTAGAGCCGGAAGAAGTGATTGCTGTGGGCTATAGGGATTGAGCAGACAGCTATGAGATGATCGTGACTTCACTTGGTATTTTCGTACTGGAATGAAAGATACAATGTCGGCTTTTCACGAAACTAAAAATGTACGACTAAACAGTGTTTCCCTCTCCGCTCTGCAGATGCGATCAGTAGAACGTGTGCGGCAGAATTTGAAAAAGTTTCACGCTCTGGAACTTCGCTCCTAACTAAGTATCTCGTTAATGCCTCGCCCATTAAATAAAGACAATTCAAAATGTTACTTCACGCCATTTTTCACGTACAAATCATTGTGTAAACATTCCGTTGTTGTAACTGTACTTTAGCTAAAACCTAAAAGTTTCATATTTGTATTTGTTCAACATTTTCTTGCCGTCTCTTTTGTTCGAATCTGATGTCGACTAAGTTTGAAACTTTTAACGACAGAAAAATAAACTTGCCACGTTACCAACTCCCCAACTCCCATTGTCATCTTTCTTGATACTCTCGTTACCATGGAGACGAAGAAGCAAGTCGACTCGCTGGCTAAAAATAGGTCGGCGGTTGTTTTTGTTTTTTTTTATGATTTTCTCGCCGCCGATCACAGGCAATAAAAGCAGGCCGTTTCACGGCTCCGTGAAAAAGTCGAAAATGGCACAAGCGACCATTTTTATGAACTGATCGCCTTTGAGCAGTTAAGCATCGTCTCATCAATAAAATCAGATATGTTAGAAATAGCGGAAAGTTAGCATACATTCTCTCTCTATGTCTCTCTTTCCTCCCCACCCCCTCTCTCTCTCTCTCTCTTGCTCTTTCCTGCTCTCTCTCTCTCTCGCTCTTTCCTGCACTGTCTCTCACTTTCTTTCCATCTCTCTCGCTCTTTCCCGCTCTCTCTTTCTCGCACTTGCTTTCCCCTTTCTCTTTCGCTCTTTCCTGCACACTCTCTCACTCTCTTTCCATCTCTCTCGCTCTTTCCTGCTCTCTCTTTCTCGCACTTGCTTCCCCCTCTCTCTCTCTCTTTCCTGCACTCTCTCTCTCTCACTCTCTTTCCATCTCTCTCGCTCTTTCCTGCTCTCTCTTTCTCGCACTAGCTTCCCCCCTCTCTCTCTCTCCTGCATTCTCTCTCACTCTCTTTCCATCTCTCTCGCTCTTTCCTGCTCTCTCTTTCTCGCACTTGCTTCCCCTCTCTCTCTCTCTCTCGCTCTTTCCTGCACTCTCTCTCACTCTTTCCATCTCTCTCGCTCTTTCCTGCACTCTCTCTCTCTCACTCTCTTTCCATCTCTCTCGCTCTTTCCTGCTTTCTCTTTCTCCCACTCGCTTCCCCTCTCTCTCTTTCTCTCTGTCTTTCATGCTGTCTCGCTTTCTCTCTCCCGTCTCTCTCTTGGTTTTGCCATTTTGCCTCCTCCACAAAACATAATCGTGTAAATACATTCTCACAGGCAAATCGATAGACATTTTTTAGCACATCCTAATGATTTCTAGGTTCCATTATCAATATATCCGTTTGCTTTCTTGTCTCTCTGTATATATATATATATATATATATATATATATATATATATATATATATATATCCTTGCTCTATTTTCAAGTTAGTTCCTCTCGCCCAGTGGTTGTCAACCATTTTGCCCATTCACCCCTATTAACATATTTCATATCATTTCTTGCTTCCAAGATTGAGTCAAAAGACGCACTATAGAAAAATATTTGTTTGTAGAATGATCAATAGTCCAACCGATTGAATCGACAAATATATAATCCTAATTTCCTGCTGAAGAAACCTTAAGATTCTTCATAGGTGCCGAATTCTTCTGTAGTTAGGAAACAGTATTATAAGAAGTGCCTTAATTTATAAAACCACAATAAGTTCACTAGCCGAAATTGCTTTTATTTCGCTGACCTGCTAAGGGTAATTTTAGATAGTTTCTTTTAACCCTTCTTGCTTGAGTTATGAACTTTTCAGTAGCACCTTGTACAGTAGACAAAATTTTGATAATCGTATTTGTTGTTGTATTAGCAATTTAATAGGTATATAGATATGTTTGCCTATCATCCCGATCTTCTGAAGAGGAGTAAAGGTTTATTCCTTGTTTCCTGTGTTTAGGATATACTTCTAAATCCTACTTTAACTCTATGCTTCTAACATTTGAACAAAACGCTGAATTTTTTCTTCCTTCAAAAGGAGTAGATACGTTTGCATATCGTTCGATTACTCAGTACCCATTTGATGTCGTATTATTTACATGTCCCATATTTTACTGGGGCAGTGCACGACATTAGATAACAAACTTGTTTTTATCTTAACTTCTACCTAAGTATTTGTAATCAAAATAATATACATTTTTTTCTTGGAAAAGATTTTACAAATATTTAGAATACTAGATACAATATACATCACTAAATGACATTTTTTTTTTATTCGAAATGCAAGTATTATAAATAATTTTTTCTTAGACTAAATTTTACAAATACTTATTATACTAGATTTTGATGACCCCTTAAAGTTTTAGGATTCACAGGTGACTAATGACCTTTGTTACTCTCAGAGCCATAACCCTTAGTGAGCCACATGGCCCATTCAGTCAGCCCAACAATATTAGGGACACTTATATTATTTACATTATTCGGACTGTTATCCCCATCTTCATTGCCATATTCACAACGTTTCGGCCGTTGTACGCTCCGGCCTTCTACGGATGATTGAAAGTTCGAACCGAGCCTTTTATTTCGTCCGAAACGTTGTGAATATGGCAATGAAGATGAGGATATCAGTCTGAATAATATAAATAATGTAAGTAATCATAAAACCTCATCTCAGAGATATAGGCAGATGATATCAGGGGCAGTAGTAGTAGTAGTAGTAGTAGTAGTAGTAGTAGTAGTAGTAGTAATTTTTTTTTAAAGACATTTCCTTTGATAATCTGAATATTTTTGTTTACAAAAAAGAGTATCGACAACTATGAATCTTTACTTGAAGTTAAAATGTGGAAAGGCAAATCTGATTCCAAAACCTGTTGGGCCTGTGGCTGATAACTTCACCCCGCAAACCCTGCTTGCTACGGAAACTACAACTGCAAAACCTTACGTGGTGAGGCTGTGTTTATATACATATCCTTGCCTCTTCAAGATTAACATATACTTTACACGAAGTTTTTATAGTCATAATTTTAGTATTTAATTGTATAAAAAAAAGAATTTTATCCTCCACCGGCAAAAATAAAAATAACCCAAGCCATCATCTTGATATAACCAAAGATACAAACACCATCGAATTATTCTACTTTAATCAGCTGCATCAAAATTCTAAACAAGATGAAAGTTATTAAAAATATAAACTGTATCACTGAACGATTCGGTTGATTGATTATTTTGTTTTTTTACGGTTAATCAAGCGTTTTTAGGTTATTTAAAGCCAGAAAATACTTTTTAGATTGCAAGGATTTTTTTTTTTTTTTTTTTGAGGAAATAATAATTTACTAAGACAAATTCTACTAATTAACCCATTGCTGGGGATATAAGACGGAGATTCATACCTTTACCGAGGGTATTTGCTCATAACTGAAACAGGAAATCAGCTCTCCGATTCCCAGTTCTGAGCCGTTCTCCATTACACCACCCGCACATCCAACCTTACAGCACCTGGTATTACCAAATGGTCACCCATTAAGGTACTGATCAGACTGGACTCTGTTTAACCTCGCTGATCCTATGAGGAATAGTGTATCAATGTGATATTTCCGTAAACGCTGAATGACCCTAAGGTTTATCAATTAAAAAAGATGTTATTTATAAATTATTGTATCATTTACGAGACAGAATCTCTAATATGAATAATAAAAAATAACATTGAATTCTTACATTGACCACACGAAGATTAACTTGTTACTTATCGCAACTTTGTACACATATCAATTATCACATCACAAGTAATAAAAATACAATTAACAATATAACTTTTAACGTAAGTCAAACAAGATTAGATAACAGCAAAACACAATACAGCACTCACTTCAAGGAAAGACTCAAAATGCTCAAATCTATTATGATACAAATGATAAAACACACGTTAAATAAAATATCTTTCACGATAGAAAATGGTATTTTAAAGTATCTATAGTATGTTTAAAATGTGTATACTATAATGGCAAAATATCGAATACATTCTTTTCCATTGCAGTCAAAATGTGAATCTCTTTACGCGCAGAGTAACTTACCTACGTATGATAATAGATATAAATACAGTAGTTGTATGTTGGTCTGCAGATTCGTCTCCAGTTGTGTTGGTCAAAGTCTCTGCCTTTGGGCAGAGAGGATCTTTAGATGAGGCGAAGGGCAGAGTTTCGTCTCGGGAAACAGCTACCCGACCTCGTTATATACGGGGTCTACGGCGAATTTTTGGCCAAGCCTACGGGCTCGGATACCCAACATTAAATTCGGCTTTGTGTCACATCTGACAGCGTGGGGCGGTTTGTAGATATCATACAGTTGGAGATTCATTGTGGAATTCACTTGACTCTCTTCTAGCAGTTGACTATTTCTTCTACGCGCTGCTGGCGATTCTTATATGTATTGTTCTTGTCCTAAATATTAGCGTTCATTACCAACCTTTGTGTGATTATTCTATTCAGTAACCTTTCCTAGGTCACAACACTTATGTATATTTGAATTAAATTGGAATTGCATCGTTCTAAAAATGCTGGCCAACTAAATCTCGTCTCTCATATTAACAACACACAGTTCTTGATAATGACTGAGACGATCGAAATTATTTTCACAAAAGCAGAACAAGATGAATTTTGGACAGTTTAAACACAATTTTGATTCTAACATACAAATTTACAAGATGCAATAGAAAATGAATCAGTTTGACATTATCAGTTGAATTAAATGAATACTTGCTGCTGGGGCGACTAGCCAATCCCTATTACAGACGCTAGTTCAGGCACATGTGTGCTTGCTAAACATGCAGAGAGCAAACCTGTACTTTATACTGCAACTATGCTTCGTTAGCGATTCTGTGAGAGAATGCATCTTCTTTCAATACGTTCAAACTCTCGGCCACGATGACTTGTGACTTCATGCTAGCACAAACATCGACTGGTTCCGAACAGTTCCGTCTGCTGAGTTTCACTCACAAGTGTCGGGTCAACACGTAAGGTGATTTTCAGACACTTCCGAACGGGAACGCCTCACCAGGCGGATAACTTCAAGGAGTCACCTTTCTTATTTAATCATGATGACATTCGACAACGGATCAAAAAGTAAATGTATGTATGAATGTAGGGGGGTGGCATGTAAATGTACACAATATTTATATTGTCGACAAAAACTGATTAAATCACGTGAACATTATGTGGTATACGTAAAAAGCAATTTTGAGCGTAAATGGAGTAGAAATTAATGGAATACTGACAACAATGGAACAGTATAATTCAATATATATATATAAATATATATATATATTGAGAGAGACAGACACAAGACAGACAGACAATGGAACATAAGTAAAGAAATAGCTAAATTCCTATAAATATTCTTGAAGATTTTGTAGATAGTTTTATGTTATTTGAATATCTTCAATATATATGTATTCCACTTTATTTATCTATCTGTCTCAGTTGGTCCATCTATGTGTCTATCCATCTTAGTTTGTTAATCTCTGGTTTCAGTTGGGCCATACACACACACACACACACACACACACACACACACACACACACATATATATATATATATATACTGTCTCAGTTTGTTCATTATCTAAGTTGGTTCATCTATGTGTCTATCCATCTCCGTTTGTTAATATCTGGTTTCAGTTGTGCCAGCTATGCATGAATGTATGTATGTATGTATCTATCTATCTTTACTATATATATATATATATATATATATATATATATATATATATATATATATATAACATGTCTCAGTTTTTGTTCATATCTCTTTTTCCACTATCTATCTATCTATCTATCTATCTATCTTAATAGATACAAGAGCACGAATATTTTCTATTCGCACACTTCACCATTTGCTTTTGTCTACTTATGTCTTTTAAGCTTTCATCTTGCCTTCTTTCGTTGTTCTCTCTTTTTAGCCAGCATCCAATTATTCTTCAATTCCATTTATTTTCATCGTTCTCTCGATTATCTTTGTATTTCTTTTCTCCTTCAAGGCTTTATCCTTTCATTTCCCATAGTTCCGTCTGTATGTTTGTCATTTCTCTTTCAATTACTTCTTCTTACCCTCTTTCACTGTGTTTCATTATTCTTCAATAATTTTCTTTCCTTCTTTTTCGTTCACGTGCCTCAAAGTGACATCATCTTGTCTTTCATTCTTCTTATGCGATTTCTCCTTTTGGTTTTCAGCCTCTTTAATCTCTCTCTCTCTCTCTCTCTCTCTCTCTCTGTCGTTCTCTCTTCCTATCATTCATCTTTTAACCTCTACTGATCATTTATCTTGATCCTCTTCTTCGACTCCATTCATGCCTCTATTTCCAGCATTACCGCTTCGTCTGCAGGGCTACACCAATTACCAAAGTCTCAGCGTGAGGTAACAGGTTTCGCTGAGAATGTTGTGGTAGGGGCAAACGACGTGGGCGCAAATTGTGCCCACCATATTCCTGAGGATAAGATAATCGCTTCATCTTTGGCGCATTCAATTACCACGTCCCGGTTGGAAACAAATGCGCGCCCAAGTGAAAATGAAAGTGAAAGTAACACTAAAAGCGAGGCCAACATGGCGAATAAGATTTGAGAACATATTTGTGAGGTTGCGTGTAAGCAGGTGAACATGTAGATAAATGTAAATAGTTTTGTGCCTATGTGAGCCGATACATAGCAAATATACATAGGAACTATGGATTTGTATAAGTGCTTGGAATATATTGATCTTAATATACATCGTCATATATTTTATCTGAATGCCCACGCTCAGGTGCGCATATATATTTCTTTAAGTATATCTAAATGCATATCCTTAGGTGTGCATATACGTATACTTATATATATCTATATCTATATCTATATATATATATATATATATATATATATATATATATATATATATATATATATATATATATATATATATATTTGTGTAAGTATATCGGAATGCATATCCTTAGGTGTGGATATATGCTTTTATTTGTATATATATATATATATATATATATATATATAGAGAGAGAGAGAGAGAAAGATGTATATATATATATATATATATATATATATATATATATGTGAGTGTGTGTGTGTGTGTGTGTGTGTGTGTGTTTGTGTATGTGTATGTGTATGTATGTGTATGTGTGTGCTGACATAAATTTTATCATATGTTGGTTTACATGTTTGTATCAACACTAATTTGAACGATTACATGGTATGATTATGCTGAAGATTGTGTACCGCCAATTCTACACGGCGAACCTGGAGAGAACTAATATTTTCTGACCTTTACCGCGAGTCGAACAGTAACGTAACAAAAGCGAGGTTGAGCAAGATGAGAACAAAAATTTGATGAAGTCATGAAATTCGGTCTCTTCCATATTTAACCTTCATGAAGAATCAATTTTGAAGTGCTAGTATTAAAAGAAAACTTTCTGGTCTATGCCCCTAATGTACCACAACCTGCAAACTGCACATGCACGGGTCCTTTGTTGACATAGAAACCCTACGTTATGTGTGTTTTTGCGTTTGTGCTTATTAACACAGGTTAATACAGGTACCTTATGCACCGCTAAATATTCAATGACATGAATATATCGCCATCCTCTTTGGGAACTGATACTGGCATGGTTGTAACTCGCTAACGATTGATTTAAGATATAGGCCAAAAGGACAGGAAATAATTTATATGAATCTACTTATAATACGTTGAGGGTTACCCCGAGGGGGTGTAATGGTTAACAAGCTTGTATCGCTAGGACAATTACGAATAGGTAGTGAGTTCGATCCTCACTGGTCTCCATATCTAAGCTACGATTGGAAAATCACTATAATACGTCGAGGGAAAATACGAGGCTGAGTTGAAAAGTTCATAGGCTAACTATGAAGATGATATGCTAGAGCTGAGAAATATACGCATTAATTTCAGCTCTTCTAATTAATAACGGCATTGTTTCTTTCCAGGTAAACTGTTATCTGACATTTAAAAGAAGACTTCAAATGTAACAATTAGCGACTTCTCTTGAAAATGGACAAAATCTGGCATCGTGATGTTATCATGTACCAGCAGAAAAAAGTGTTTAGCATCCATGCTGACATGGTTGCTACCTTAGGGTTTGAAACCCCAACTTTATCAACAGGCCAAAAGTGGGCAGCTGAATTTAGACATGGAAGAGTCTTAAAGATGATCCAGTGTCTGGACATCCTCCACCTACCTCACCGCGGGAAAACACTGATCATGCTCAGCACATGGTGATGGATGACAGGCGATTGACTATAAATCAAATAGTCAATGTTGTTAGCATATCTCGTGATGGAGAAGGTTTCTTCTCAGTGGGTTTCACTCTTCTGACACCTGATCAAAAGCGAACAGGCTCATCACGACACGGGAATATCTGACATTGTTTTCTTTAACGTTTCCTAAACCAGGATGAGTGTTAAGTTCATCAGTTTAAGCCAGAAACAAAAAGGAAATCCATGTAGTGGAAACACCCCTCCTCATTTGCTCCAAAGAA